>JBBBDQ010000256.1:172500-310000 GCA_037127315.1 Ascarosepion bandense | reverse complement strand
AAAGAAGAACGAGTTACAGGGGAGTCAGAGAATGAGTAAGATCAGGATGAGAATACAGGTGTAAAGAGATCTGCATTGGAATGGAGTGGAAAAGAAGAACATGGGTTGTCAGGGAAAGGATGTGAGTCAAGAAGATAAGAGATGGCAATTGACTTTGCATTTAAATTTTGGGAGATTGAAGTTTTCAGGGAAGCAAGTATACGGAAAGAAATTCCACAGGCGGGAAGTGTGAGCAAAGAAGTTGATAACGTAGAAGTTGCGGTTACATTTTATTGGTTTCACTGTAAAAGGATGGGACCTAGTTGCTAGTCTAGTAGCTCGAGTAAATTCATGCAGTGGGGGCACCAGGAAGGTAAGCTCGTCAGAGCAGAATCCGTGAAATTATTTGTATAAGAGACAGAGGGAAGCCACATTACGAGGGTGAGAAAGTAACTAGAGTTGAGCTCCCAGGTCGGGATCAATTACATTACAGATTCTTCGTTGGATTTTGTCAAGAAGCCCGAGATGAATAACAGGGTCACTCGACAAGGATGGGACAGCAGTGCTCAATACACGGGCGGATGGTAGGTTTATATTCAACGCATGAGGGGGTGGTAAATTTAAATATATATATATATAATCTTCTCAAATATGTTGCCTTCATTTTTTTACGGCAGGGTTACACTCGTTTGTTAAGATTAGTATTTGCTATATAAGGAAAGATTTAGCAGCCAGTGTTATATTCGGTTGAAATTTTAAAATATATTCTTTTGAAAAGCTTTACACAACTCTCGTTCACTAGCTGCAATCAGACTTTCCAGTATTTGGTTTCCTACCTAACCTGTTTATTGATGTAGTGTGGTACATCAACATTTTGATTATGTCGTTATTTTCTATTTGAGTTATATGTGGTATCTGTTTGAATTGCTGCTGCTGTTGAATGAACTCAGCTGATGTGGTTTCTCTTCTTTGGTAGAGTTCTTTGTGATTCTGGAGCGTCACTCATCAATCGTCGAGGAAGAATGATCATCGGTAAGAGCCGCAGATTTCATTCGCTGGAAACCATTTTAACCATTGATCTTAGAAAGCAATTGCATACAGCTGTATGTTTAGAGATTTCTAACCAGGTTTTTTCGACAATCATATGAAGGTCTCGATCTGAAAAAGCTGTTTAAAAACTTAACCCTACTTTTAAGTTTAACGTTATATTTTTTATTGATCCGTTTTCTAGAGCCTATCAAACAATTGCAGGTTATGTAAAAACCAGGAAACATATGTAGGATGGAAGAATTTTTGGAGATTATAATGGTTTAATGTAGGTACCTTCACGTATTTTTGAAAACTAACTTTAATTGAATTTTTAAAAATAAAAAATTTTCCTGAAACTTTTATTTAAGGTTTAATTAAAAGCTAAGTGATTAAATTTACTATTTCCAGTAAGCAAAATACTCTGGTTTATTTCAAACAGAACTTATATTGATGGAATATAAAAGCTTGAGTTTTTTTTTTCAGTTTTGAAATTTGCCGCCATTTTTGAGTGATCGACACATTTTTGTAAACAGTTAATTAGTTAATTCTGGGTTTTAAAAATCTTGCAAAAATAAAATATACGTCTGTGACACATTATTTTTTGAAAATTAGCAAATTTCGTGTTAAATTAATCTGATTTACACAAATATTGCTTATTTATAGCGTGAAATTTAGAATAAAACTATTTCTTAATCACAAATTTAAACTTTTTGACATGTACGCGTTGTAAATCAAGATGGTGTTGACAGGTTCTTGATTAGAGATAAAGTACAAAATTATACTCACTTTTTCTCGGGTATGGGAGGAAACTCAGACCTTTTAATTTGCACATAGAAATTACCATACAAGAAACATCAAATACACAAAAAAGCTTAAATTATTTTAAAAATACGCGTGTATAACGATTTTTATTAAACTTATAGGCATCATAATCATCAATTCTTAACTAAAAAAAATAAGCGCAACAGTTCTTTTAAAGATTTTTAAAATATTTTAAAAACTTTATAAATTATTATAATAAAAAATGAAAGCAATCATTTTAAAGTTGTTTTAGTAATCAAAAAAACATTTTTCAGACTATTATAATAAAAAAATGAAAACAATTATTTAAAAGTTTTTTAGTAATCGAAAAAAATTTTTTTCAGACTATTTTGTTCTTAATTTTTATTTTTTATTCCAGCGATCAAATTATATTATATCAGAATGTTATTGCATTTTTTATTCTACTCTTCGGAGCAGATTTTTGAATAGTGTTGTAAAATTTAAAATAAAAAAATAGCTGATTTATATTCCCCAATGAGGCCTGAGTTTAACTATTAAAAAAAGTTTGTACACGAATTATAATTTATTAAACTTTCATGGATTTACCTGGAGTGGTGTAACAGAGGTAAAAAAATATTTTACCAAGATTTTTAAAAAAATAACAATTTAAAAAATAATTTAATTTATTTGTGAATAAATACTGAAATTTTCATTAAAATCCGACAATTATTTGATTTTTGAAAGAATTTCCAAATTAATGTCTTTGTCACCGAAAGTGGGTGATGTAATTATTACGTTTTCTATTGTAAACAGCCGTAACGTTCCCAATCTTGATTTATTTCTGATGGTTTCAAGGTATGGTTTCATCTCTGGTTTCATTCCATTACGAGATCTACGTTTCTTTTTTGAAGAGATTGACACCGAAATTTTGAACAATTGTTAAGGAAAATATATTTTTGGAGGATGGGGTTGGTTCAAGAATATGAATTCAACTTAGAATCCCTATTTCATAATCAGAGTCCCACCTCATTATCAATACATCGGCCTAGGGAGAGAAAAACAAAGCCAAATATTTTCTGGGTGGTTAAGTAAATGTGGACTAAAATCTGAGGTGAATATTATCGCTATTAAAGTTGTCTCATTCTTTTAATTGAATTATTATATAATTCCATGAATATTTTCAGTTTCATAACGTTTTCTCCCTTCTATTACTACGTTCGGACTGATAAAGGTTTTCTAATTATAACTCAGAAGTTCTGAATTGAAGTCTTGTAATTCTATTAAATTTTTAGATTGCTATCTTCATCTCAGCTCTTTCAGTAACTAAGGTTTTTTTGCAGATACGTTCTTCGGCTTCTCTTGCGTTGTCTGAAATTCTATGACAAAGTACACCTTTTGCAATTTTCCCTAGTATTCGAAAGTAAAAAAGATTTCGTAAATCGCAATACCATAAAGCAAAGACACAATCACAATTATTTTATAAGATAACATATTTTAATGTCCCGAGATACACAAAACAGTTTTAGAAAAGACCTTTACTATAAAGAATATTGTGACAATTTCTGAAAAAATCTGAGAAATTTTGAAAGGGAACATAGCTTTAGCGCACATCTTCAAACAAATTTATTTAGGAAATGTGAGAGATGTGCGTTGTGGTACAGAGGATATCGGCTCGGAGCAAGAAACCGGGGAGCCGAGTTCAAATTCCAGTGGAATCCATTGTATTCACCTACGCAAATACCCTTGGGGAAGGTATTAATCCGTCTCTTCCTTCAAGTTATGGGTTAAATAGCAGGACAGACTGGGTTCGGCAACCAGTCTACCGCAGAAAGCAATGGTAACCTACTGCGGTATAATCTTCTGCCCAGTCAGTCATGTCTCTTTCGAGACATGATCGCCCAAGCGTGTATCACGTATGGCATTTAACTGACTGACTGAGAGCGCTCTCATCGGCAAGAGTTTGGCTTGTTTTGTTTTACAACACCGCAATGGGTTATTTAATGTTAACAGCTTCTTTTTTTTTTTACAATAGATTCGTATGAATAGAATATGTATTCTGATTAAGAAATCGATTTGTAGATCAGGTTTCATTGACGTATTTTTGTCAAGAGGGTTTTTGTCGAGAGTCAAATATTTTTGCTAGTACTTTTTTGAAAAAATACATTGCTGTTAATTTTAAACAGAGGACAGGAAGTGCGAGACTGAGATTCGAAGGCGTGTTGGGATGGCCAAGGACGCATTCTAAAAGTCGGGTATTAATAGACAGGAAAATTTCGTTGAAAACAAAGAAAAGAGTACTGTTATGTGCTATTTGTCCTTCTATATAACAAAGAATGCTGGACAATCTCCTTAAAGATGAAGGAAAGACTTGAAGCGAGAGAAATGTGGTTCTACATAAGAATGCTGAGAATGCTATGGACAGAACACGTGAACAACAACGAGATTTTGAAGAGAATGAGAACAAAAAGGAAAATTATACTGAACATCAGGAATGGAGAAAAAAAAAGAAACAGGGGAAAACAGCGTGTGTCATGCTTGATAGGCTTAGGCAAATGAAAGAACGGGGTTTGGGAGAAATAACAAAACAAAATGTATTAAAAGGTACAAGATATACGAAGATGTGGAGGGCCATGATTGATTACATCATGAAGTGGCACGGCACATAGAAGAAGCATTGCTGATGATATAATTTTTTTTTTCAAAAATTTATTGCTAATATTTTTACAATAAAAATATATTTTAATGCTTTCATAATGTATTGACTCCAGTTTGCAGAGGTTGGGGGGTGGGGTTAGATAGCTGGGACCTTAACAAGTTCTACCGGGTCAGGATCAATCAGGGAACGACAGCAATTAAGAGTTGTTTCCACGATCCCATAAACCTATGCAGTTTATCTCATACCCAAGACGTCTCTGTAGAGGTGTAGCATAGACTGAAGCCCCAGCCGACAGGATGTTAAGCAAGGGTGAAAATATGAGCAGTCAAAATATTCTTTATCCATCAGCCATGTTTTAACATCAATATCGACCCTCGTTGTGGTGCAGTGGATATCCGCTCGGAACGACAACTCGGGGAGCCGAGTTAGAATTCCAGTTGAATTCGTTGCGTTCACTTACGCGTAAATAACTTTGGGAAAGGTATTAATCCGTCTATTCCTTCCAATTATAGGTTAAATAACAGGACAGATCGGGTTCTATAGCCTTGGCTGGCAACCAGTCTACCGCAGAAAGCAATGGCAACCTACTGCGGGATAATCTTCTGCCCAGTCAGTCATATCTCTTTCGTCATATGATCGCCCAAGCGTGTATCACGTATGGCATTTAACTGACTGACAGCCCATAAAATTTCAGTCACGTATTTATTCTTATTCTTGTATGTACCATGTTCTATCATCAAGTTACTCAAGTATGTCACGCGATCCTTTCCTCTGTCCTTCTTTTTTTCAATCTGCCCTTTGAGTATTTCTTCCTCATTATGTACCCCAGAAACTTCAACTCTCTCTCTCTTAAGTAAATGTTTACTTTTTGTTTCTATTTTTTTTAAAACCTCACCGTGGCTCATATATTCGATCTATATCAAGTCTCTCTTCTATCATTACTTACGCACAAATACCCTCCAGTCATGGGTTAAATAATAAAACAGATTGGGTTCTATAGGCTTGGCTGGCAACCAGTCTACCGCAGGAAGCAATGGCAACCTACTGCCGGATAATCTTCTGCCTAGTCAGGCATGTCTCTTTCGAGGCATGATCGCCCAAATCGTGCATCACGTATGGTTTTTAACTTGACTGACTGACTTTCATCTTTGGGGAGATTGCCCAACATTCACTGTAGCAACGAATCAAAAATACAGTTTAATCTAAAAGTTATCAGAACTAATTTTCTCATTGATCTTTGATTTCTATGATTACATTTCCACTCTCTAGTCTCCCTAGTGTTGTTCAGTTTACCAGAGTATATGATTTATTTTTCTTATTATTCCGCAAATTCTTTCAATTTTAATCTTCATTTATTATTCTAATCATTGTGGTCTCTTGCTATTCGCCATATTTTGTTTATAATTTTGCCAACTTTTGTTTGCGTAGCGATATACGATTATGCTCATTCAACAAGACAGAAATTGAGGAATGACTTTTTAGCTAGGAATGACAGCCCGAAAAACTCGATTACAGCACTCCGTTCTGCGTCGACCTAAAAGTTTCGGTCTGGGATTCATGATTTATTCTAATTAAAAAGGTAGGAAGGAAGAATTCAAGTACTATATTTAGCGTTTTAGCTAAGACCAGACGCCATGTTTGTTCTCAAGATGCGGCTTCTTCTAGTCAAGCGTCTGTGGCTTAAAAACAAACCATCGGCTCGATCGTAACCCACAATACCATTTATTTAAACAGAAAGATTTTATTTTTGTGTTGTAACCTACAGCTATACACGAGCGACGCCGAGATGACGCGTATCTGGGGAAGAGAAGTGAACAGTCTAACGGGTATCTTCATTTTAGCGATAATACAAGGTGATCACCTCGTTACTCTGCGTCAATCTGCTTTTTTTGTGGATAGTGACCACTGTCTTTTAGAGAATATTATTATTTAAAGTCATTTACTTTTTTTCAGTGACCTTCTCTGTGCGTGTCGTTTGTCGTGGTAATTTTTATATCCATTCCTATCTGCTGGATGCAGTTAATCTCACACCCAAGACGTCTCTGTAGAGTTGTAGCATAGACCGAAGCCCCAGCCGACAGGGTGTTAGCAAGGGTGAAAATATGAGCAGTCGAAACATTCTTTTCCATCAGCCATGTTTTAATAACAATTTTGACCCCCTATACCCCATAAAATTTCAGTCACGTATTTATTCTTATTCTTGTATGTACCATGTTCTATCATCAAGTTACTCAAGTATGTCACGCGATCCTTTCCTCTATCCTTCTTTCCCTCAATCTGCCCTTTGAGTATCAGGTTTTCCAACCCTTTCTTCCTCATTATGTACCCCAGAAACTTCAACTTTCTTTTAAGTAAATGTTTACTTTTTGTTTCTATTTTCTTTTAAAACATCACTATGGCTCACATATTCGGTCCATATCAAGTCTTACATCTTCACTTACGCACAAATACCCTCCATTCATGGGTTAAATAATAGGACAGATTGGGTTCTATAGCCATCGGGAAAATTAAGGTTTGAAATCATTCTTATGACAAGTCTGCTGTTTTAGCGATGATACGAGGTGATCATCTCGTTACTCTGCGTCAATATGCTTTTTTTTTGGATAGTGACCACTGTATTATAGAGAATATTATTTTTTAAAGTCATTTACTTTTTATAGTGACTTTCTTTGTGCGTGTCGTTTGTTGTGTTAATTCTTATATCCTTTTCACTTAGCTGATAGCCATCGGGAAAATTCAGGTCTGAAATCGTTCTTATGACAAGTATGCTGTTTTCCATTTAAAGTGATATCAAATGTCATTGATATCTCTATACACAAAACGTTTCGCCTGCTAGTAGCTAAATGCCCCAACAAGCGCTAAGGGAAATTAACATTTATCTAGCACGCTTCGCTCTCGCCTTTTCACAACGTCTTGTATTAGCCGCTTTATCTCGATGTTTAATTACATGTATAAACAAGAGTGGGATATGCGTTGTGGTGCAGTGGATATCGGCTCGGAACGAGAAATCGGGGAGCCGAGTTCGAATTCCATTTGAATTCATTGCCTTCAAGCGCAAAGACCCTTGGGAAAGGTATTAATTCGTCTCTTTCTTCTAAACTTCACACAAATATTCTTTAGGCTGAGTCTGAGCTCTAGGACTATAGATTAGTTTTAAATCTTTCATTACACCCGAGCAACGCCGGGCTATACTGCTAGTTATCTAAAAAGTGCATTTAAGAGCTAACCTGGTACTTGTCAGTCAGTCAATTAAGTGCCATAGGTGATACACTGGGCGATCATGTCTCTTTAGACACATGACTGAATGAGCAGAAGATTATTCCTCAGTAGGATGTCATTACTTTCTGCGGTAGACTGGTTGCTTGCCAAGGCTATAGAACTCTTTCTGTCCTCTTGTTTAACCCATAACTGGAGGGAAAAGACAGATTAACACCTTTTCTAAGGGTATTTGCGCGTAAGTGGATGCGAAAAATTCAACTGGAATTCGAATTCAGCTCCCCGATTTCTCGTTCCGAGCCGATATCCACTGCAACACAACGCACATCCGGCACCTGGTGCAAGGCGTTTCATGCAACCATCAGAGTGCACTAACCGCAAAACACTTACGTGCAGTGAGAAAGAACCTCCCATAAAGTAGAAATCCTCGAGTTTAGGTTGACTTTATTGATCAGCCGTGAACTGACCGTAGACAAAAATACTTGAACAATAACTTTTTTGACAGACAGGACTACTACTCTAATTATACCTAGCAGTATAGCCCGGCGTTGCTCGGATGTAATGAAAGCTTTAAAAACTCGGATGTAATGAAAGCTTGAAAATTAATCCATGGTCCTGGAGCTCAGACTCTTTGGACGTTGGCACGAAAAACTAAAAAGCAATAGTTGTTTCCAGTTAAAGCGAAACCGTAGACTAAAATAAAAATGAATGGACGTAAATCAAATTTTGGTTTCCTGGTATCGATATCAAATTTCTGCACCATTGTAAGAACTGCAACCTTGAAACTTCTGAATATCGTTTCTTATGTCTTTGTCTATGAGTGTATCAAATTTGATTAAAATCGGACCACTCCTTCTATAACAGGATTTTTTCGATTATCGATTTTTTATATTTATCGGGGGTACCTCGACACAAAACCTAGCTAAGAACACTCGCAGACGCTTATAGTACAACTGTGTAAATTTTCCAGAAAATCTGTTCAGCCGTTTCGGAGTCTATAGGTAACGGACACACACTCACACAGACACGGACACACACAGACAAAGTTCTATTTATAAATAAGTTTAGATAATAATGATGATATTGATAAGAATAATAACGACTAGCCAAATCTCCGTCTTACGAATATTTCTCTAAATAATAATTTCAAAATGATTCAGCAGCCGATATTTATTTATGGTAACTGGATTTTGGCGATTTATTTTTTACTTGCTTTCTATCGTTCGACGATATGCGTCTGAAAATGACGCTTTTATCGCAGTCGCCATGGATATTTGGGCTTTTGGCTAGGATGAAAATATAATTTCTGCATGCCCCCTCCCCTCTAGCGGCTGAATGACATTTAATCTCTCAGATGTTCCACTGTCTGCCGACAGAGCGCAACTGAAAATATTACTAACAGGTACCCGTTCAAGGGAAACACCTGCCCGCGGCAGTACGTCCCACACTGCACTAAAGTCGGTGAATCAGTGGTAGTCTAGGGGTTTCCAGGCACGCACGTCGAGTTAGTCAAGAAAATATAGCGGAAACCTTCACATTAATCTATATTTAAAATTAGAAAATACATAAGACACGTAAAAAGAATAGCCAACGACGCATTGTAACCAAAATATACATATATTAACAAATATACAATCATTCAATGTTGATAGAGAAAGAAACGTGCATTTAACTGTGTACAATGTAGAAAAATCAAGAGTTTCCTCCCAATAACTGTAATTTGAGAGAAAATTAATGAATAAATGTTCTTGGAAAAGTTTTGTTCTGATAAAATCTAGTACACAAGGAAAAATCATTGATAGAATATCCTATAAGAAAGTTCAAAATTATCGGGTTGAAATGTTTGTATCAGCGTGTTCTTAGAAAATGTGCTTGGCTTGTATCCAATTGACAGGCATTTAACAGTTGAATTCTCATTACATGTGCGCGCGTGTGTGAGTAAGATATTATTTCAACTGACAAGGATTCGTTAAGCAGCTGAAATCTCACTAAGGATGTGTGCGGGTGTGAGAGAGAATTTCGCGCCCCTCCGACTACTACCTGCAGTTGGGTGCGGGTGTGTATATGAATAAGAATTATAACATATGTCCCCACTGCCTCGGCAGCTGGGGCCTCACTGAAGATGCAACACGTGGATGCGTTGCTTCGCCGTTTGGATCAACTTGACTGCGCGGATAAACTATATTTTCACGTGGAAACGACTTGATTGGTAAAAATTAGCCAACCAGCGAGCATATGCCGGGTAGAGGTCTGTTTGGTCCAATCTTCAACCAAAAGCGTGCAAGATTTATTACTTGAAAATAACCTGATTTGTAAATTGTCGCGTAGCTGCGATTTGTAAATTGAGGCGTAATGAAATGCATTGGATATATATAGAGCAATCACTGTTTAACAAAATGGTGCGATATGTGAATGCATGTCAGTGTGTAGGTACGAACGATAATAGTACCGTTATAGGAATACTTTTTCCAGCACAACCGATGGCTGAGGAAGCTGGGCTATTTTTAGGCATTTTGGCTTTGGATCGAAATGTAGTATCTGTTCATATCAGCTGAATATGATTCTTTCTTTCCAGTTTTATTTTATCTTCTTTATTTCTTCCTTTCTATCCCTTTTTCACGTTATCACTGAAACCAAATTATCTACGCAATCAAAACGTAATCTTGCATCCGGCAGCAAGGCCTCTGATTGGGAGGTTTTGAGGAGTATGGAACCACCTCTTAATTGCTGTTGTTCCCAGGACCATCCTGACCCGGAGTGGTTGAACTTGTTAGGGTTCCAGTTATGGGCAAATAGTTACCCCCCCCCCAAACTGGGATCAAAACACTATGAAAACATAAAAGTAGACTTTTATAGAAATATATACATAAAAATATATACTTTTGAATGAAAATAATTATCATGATACATTTTTGAAGGAAAAAATTATTACCCGCAAAATATTTTTGAATACAAAACTAGAAGACAACGTCAGTTTTTAAAAAAACATTCTTCATCAAAATCTTGTGTTTTTTAATCGTTTTACCCCAAGCAAGGCGGTACTGCCACTGATGCGCATGGGGCTACATAAGAGTAAAAGTTTAGACAGGAGTAGAGTGAAGAGAAAGACGGACCAGTTATAGGAAGCTTCAGAGAAAGGACAAGAGAAGGATGGGAACACAGATGTGAGGACAGTTGTGAAGGTAGAGAGAAAGGAAAAATATACAGGGTGATGTAGAAAGAACTGGAGTCAAATGGATAAGAGATGGGTATTGACATTGCATTTAAATTCCTGGAGGTTGTAGCCGTCGGGAAAGCAAGAATATGTAAGATGGTTCCGCAAGACGGAAGTGCGAGAAAAGAAGCTGAAGAGTACACTTGTTAGCTGTAATTGGTTGATCTAACTGTAAATGGGTGGGACCTTGTTGCCAATCTGGTTGCACGAGTAAATTCTGGTGGCGAGGGCACCAGGGACTTAAGTTCGTCAAAGCAGAAGCCATGAAAATATTTGTAAGAATACACAGAGAGAAGCCACATCCCACCGGAAAGCAAGTGGTTGGAGTCGAGCTGCCAAGTCGAGACCTATAACATTACAGATTCTCCTTTGGAGCTTGTCAAGAACACTGAGATGAACAGCAGGGGCGCCTGGCCATATATGACTGCAGTATTCCATGCACGGACGGAACTGACTAAATCAACTAGAACCGAACTTTTTAAAAATATCTTGAAACCTTTTTGGCAATAAATAACCCACAAAGTTTGATATGTCGTTAAGCAAAGCTGAAACTCAAACTCCAAACGTAATAGTCTATTATTTAAATGGTAATAGCAGGCCGGAATGTTTATGCGAAATATCGAAGTTAATAACAAATATAATTATAATAGTATAGTTTAAATGTCAGGAACTGGAGTGTTAAGGAAGTTTTTAAATACTTAAAACCAAAGAAAAGAATGCTAGACAGCTGTATAATGTCAATTTTGCAGCAAATGATGTATTGTTTTGCCATAGATTAATTTTAATAACAAAAATTTGGTTCCACCGCTGAATTTTGAGAATGCCGTGAACAGTGCATGGGGAAAATGAGAAAGTTTAAAGACAAATATGAGTTGCAAGAAAAATCTTACTAACAACGAGAAAGCAACATCTGAAATTTTGTGTTCACAAGGGTCAGCAGAATTTGACACGCTCAGGGTACAGTGTATGCTTGACACATTCGATACATGGTACATTAGAGTGGTTTTAAATGAAAAATATTAGTTAAAAACACCAAACAACAGGCGGATTTGGAGAGTCATGATTTACCACGTTCCCAATGTTTATCACACACACACACACACGCACACACACACACACACACACACACACACACACACAGAGTTTGCGATGGCTAAATTGTCGCCATTTTATATTTTTAATTTGTTCTTAGTTTTTTTTTTACTTTGTCAACCGCACAGTATAGTAGGGTCAGTTAGGTAAATCAGTTACGTTCCATACGTAATACACGCTCTGGGTGAAATGTCTCGAAAGAGACATGACTGACTAAGCAGAAAATTATCACGCAGTAGGTTGCTTTCTGCGGTAGTACTGGTTGCCAGCCAAGGCTATATAACCCAATCTGTTCTATTATTTAACCCATAGCTGGAAGGAAGATACGGATTAATACCTTTCCCAAGGGTATTTGTGTGTAAGTGAATGCGATTTGTCGTTCCACGGCACATCCAGGGTCAGTTAAGCAGAGAAAAAAAAGCACCATGACGTAATTCAGCCAGCGTCCGCAAACAGAAACACAGCTGAGAAGAAGAAAAACACTGAGAGGTGCCCGGTCCCAGGAAACAGCTGCCCAGCGCTCTACCCCCCTCACTGCACTAGTCTTACCGATGCCAGCGCAACTGACGGTTGCGGTATCGTGCAATGTTTGGCTGTGGCCCACACATACGATGAGAAGAAGAAAACACTGAGAGGTGCCCGGTCCCAGGAAACAGCTGCCCAGCGCTCTATCCCCCCTCACTGCACTAGTCTTACCGATGCCAGCGCAACTGACGGTTGCGGTATCGCAGCCGTTTGGCTGTGGCCCACACATACGATGAGAAGAAGAAAACACTGAGAGGTGCCCGGTCCCAGGAAACAGCTGCCCAGCGCTCTATCCCCCTCACTGCACTAGTCTTACCGATGCCAGCGCAACTGACGGTTGCGGTATCGTGCAATGTTTGGCTGTGGCCCACACATACGATGAGAAGAAGAAAACACTGAGAGGTGCCCGGTCCCAGGAAACAGCTGCCCAGCGCTCTACCCCCCTCACTGCACTAGTCTTACCGATGCCAGCGCAACTGACGGTTGCGGTATCGTGCAATGTTTGGCTGTGGCCCACACATACGATGAGAAGAAGAAAAAACACTGAGAGGTGCCCGGTCCCAAGGGAAACAGCTGCCCAGCGCTCTATCCCCTCACTGCACTAGTTCATTGATGCCGCGCGAAACGACGGTTGCGGGTATCAGGCAATGTTTGGTTGTGGCCCACACATACGCATATACGAAGAAAACATCAGAGGAGCCCGGTCCCAGGAAACAGCTGCCCAGCGCTTCTACCCCCTCTACTGCACTAGTCTTACCGATGCCAGCGCAACTGACGGTTGCGGTATCGTGCAATGTTTGGCTGTGGCCCACACATACGATGAGAAGAAGAAAACACTGAGAGGTGCCCGGTCCCAGGAAACAGCTGCCCAGCGCTCTATCCCCCTCACTGCACTAGTCTTGGTTTGATGCCAGCGCAACTGACGGTTGCGGTATCGTGCAATGTTTGGCTGTGGCCCACACATACGATGAGAAGAAGAAAACACTGAGGTGCCCGGTCCCAGAAACAGCCGCCCAGCGCTCTACCCCCACTGCACTAGTCTTACCGATGCCAGCGCAACTGACGGTTGCGGTATCGTGCAATGTTTGGCTGTGGCCCACACATACGATGAGAAGAAGAAAACACTGAGAGGTGCCCGGTCCCAGGAAACAGCTGCCCAGCGCCTCTACCCCCCTCACTGCACTAGTCTTACCGATGCCAGCGCAACTGACGGTTGCGGTATCGTGCAATGTTTGGCTGTGGCCCACACAGAAGATGAGAAGAAGAAAACACTGAGAGGTGCCCGGTCCCAGGAAACAGCTGCCCAGCGCTCTATCCCTCACTGCACTAGTCTACCGATGCCAGCGCAACTGACGGTTGCGGTATCGTGCAATGTTTGGCTTGTGGCTCACACATACGATGAGAAGAAGAAAACACTGAGAGGTGCCCGGTCCCAGGAAACAGCTGCCCAGCGCTCTACCCCCTACCGTGTCTAGTCTTACCGATGCCAGCGCAACTGACGGTCGCAGGTACGTACAATGTTTGGTCAGGTCTACACATACGATGAGAAGAAGAAAACGACGAGTCTGTCCCAGGAAACAGCTGCCACGCTCTATCCCCCTCACTGCACTAGTCTTACTGATGCCAGCGCAACTGACGTTGCGGTATCGCGTGCAATGCTGGGGCTGTGGCCCACACATACGATGAGAAGAAGAAAAACACTGGAGAGGTGCCCGGTCCCAGGAAACAGCTGCCCAGCGCTCTACCCCTCACTGCACTAGTCTTACCGATGCCAGCGCAACTGACGGTTGCGGTATCGTGCAATGTTTGGCTGCGGGTCACACATACGATGAGAAGAAGAAAACACTGAGAGGTGCCCGGTCCCAGGAAACAGCTGCCCAGCGCTCTATCCCCCTCACTGCACTAGTCTTACCGATGCCAGCGCAACTGACGGTTGCGGTATCGTGCAATGTTTGGCTGTGGCCCACACATACGAGCTCGGATTCTCCGAATTAAACACGACTTTGTGTTGTTACATCATATCTGATTGGAGAGACAAGATAAATATACTGATAAACAATTATCTGTAACTTTAGCTTGATAATGAACACTCTTCTTTTTCTTCTATTTGCCATGTTCCTTTTATGACGTAGGCGATCATGGCTTTCCTTTCTCCCTAACACTGGTGGCTCTTAGCACACTTTCTTCTGTTATCCCACCCAAACTCCGCTCTGCTATCCAATTGCTCAGGCCCTTCAAATGTGTTATCCGCTGCTTTCCACTGTCTCTTTCTCCCTCTATATGACCTGTGAGTATCAAGTTCTCCAAGCCTTCCTTCCTCATTACATGTCCTAAGTGTTTCAGCTGTCTTTGCTCGATGCTCAGTGTTAATTTACTTTTCATTTCCATCCTTTTTAAAACCTCATCATTGCTCACATGCTTGATCCATGATATTCGCAGCATCCTTCTGTAGAACTTCATTTCATTTGCTTCAATTAGTCGTCTCAATTTTTAAATGTTACATTTCATTATATTTATTTATTTTATTCTTATGTTTATTTTAAAGTTTTTTTTTTGTTTATTTTTATACTCATATTGCCCAAAGGAAGGCATCATACTGCCACTGTTGTGCAGGGGGTTACACAGGAGGAAAGTTATGAGAAGGAGTGACAGAATACAGAGGGTGTTAGGAAGCGGGTAAGAGAGGGATGAGAATACTGAAGAAACGAGGTGAGAGCATGAAATGTCATTTTTTTCTTTTTTTTTTTTCTTTTTTTTCTGGGTGGTTTTGTCACGTCCCACTTTTTAAATCATTGTTTCTAGCAGAAGTTTTCTTCATTTATAGCTGCACCATACAACTACAATGATGGAAACAAGATACATCAGACCTCAAGTGGAATGACTATATAGAATCCATAGCTAAATCCGCTGCTAAGAAAGTCGCTTCTCTGTGTAGTGCCAGGAAGTTTTTCCCGTCCCAGACAATCCTCCTATGTGGACACAACAGTGGCAGTAAAATGCCTTGCTTGGGGCGACACGATAAAAAAAAACTTTGTGAAAGTTTAAAAAATTGATATCGCGCCATCAAATCGAGTAAAACCTGCTTCTATACCAGGTAGGATCGAAATATAACTGAAAACCGTGCTCGAATTTTCATTACATTTCTACATTACACATATCTGAATCTAAACGCAAATACACAAAAATTAAAAATGTGTGCAAGACAAGGATATGTCTTCTGACGGGACTGCTTCAACATACAGTGAAACGATTCTGAGATGCACTAGGATTTATTATGGGCAGCGACAATCTTGGCAACATTAAATAGCCAGATAGAGAAAATTGCTTTCAAAATATTTAGAAACAGGACAATTTTGCTAGAAACAAGGAGTACTGAACTGTTATTTTTTTTTTAATCATGTCACCCCGAGCAAGGCGGTAACGCCACTGATGTGCAGGGGTTACGTAAGAGTGAAAAAATTGGAAAAAAAAAAGCCGGAAACCACAACCTGAACAGGGAACAAGGGATGAGCCTCTACACCTGTACAATAGACGTGGGTGGAGTGTGAACCGGGCGATAGTTTAGTCTATCTACTCCAATATATAAAAGTCTTCCTATGTATCAGTGAATGCTGAACCATCTCCAAACACCTGGAAAGGAAACTTGACGTGATGGAAACAAAGAAAAAAGTAATTGAATACTGCTGCCATATCTGGTCGGGTGCTCATGCTGTCCAACTAGAGGTCCCTGACAAAATCCAACGGAGAATCTGTAATGTGATCGATCGTGACTTGGCAACTCAGATACAGTCACTCTCTCATCGGCGTAATGTCGCTTCACTGTGTCTCTTCTACAAATACTTTCACGGTTTCTGCTCCGATGAGCTTAGCTCACTGGTGCTCCATATGTATGAATTTACTCGAGCCACAAGATTAGCAACTAGGTCCCACACTTTTACTATGAAACCAATAAAATGTAAACGCAAATTCTACTCCATCAGCTTCTTTTCTCACACTTCCCGCCTGTGGAATTCCCTTCCGTTTACTTGCTTCTCCGACGGCTACAATCTCAAAGAATTTAAATATAAAGTCAATAGTCATCTCCTTTTTCACTGACTTGCATCCTCTCATCAGTATTCTAATTCTTCTCTTACTCACTTACTGACACCCCCTATAACCTGTCACTCTTTCTCATAACTTTCCTCCTATGTAACCCCCTGCTCACCAGTGGCAGTAAACTGCCTTGCTTGGAGCGATATGATTATAAAAAGAAATATGTAATATCGGTCCTCCTGTATCACAGTGAATGCTGAACGTTCTCATCAAAGATGGAGAAAAGGCTTGAAGCAACAGAAATGAGGTTCTACAGAAAAATGCTAAGACTAACATAGGCTGAACTTGTGGGCAATGACGGAAAGTGCGACATGGAATTTCGTAGTTGCATTTATATAGCAATATTTGACTTCCAAAAGCTAAGTAAAGTATTATGAAACAACAAAACTTAGTTAGAGACTAAGAAAAGTGTATTGAAGTTTTATATAATTCCGGTCCTTCTATATAGCAGTGAATACGGGACGAAGAAGTAGTGTTCTACAGAAGGATGTTGAGAATATTATCAATCAAACATGTGAGCGATAACGTTTTAGAAAAAATTAAGAACAAAAAAGACACTTATACTTAACATCATAAAGTGACAGTTGAAACTTCTAAGGAACAAAATGAGGAAAGAGGGATTGGGAAAATTGATATTCACAGGGCATATTAAAACGGGGAGAGGAAAACAGCACATTACTAACCTAACGAGCTTGTGTAAAGTTACCAGAACAGGGATTTGGAGAGATAGTAAAACGACAACATTTACTAAGAGCTACAAGGGAAAGGAAATTGTAGAGAGCCGCAGCCTTGAAGAACACATAGATGAAGGATGTGCAACAAGTGTTTGGTAATCATATCACTACTAATGTTTACAATTTAAGAACAAAACAATAGCTAGATTTATCGTTAAGCATCCCGGGTCACTGTTTCGGTCCGGATAATTTTTTTTTTTTTTCGTCAGAATCCATCATGCACATTGATAAAGCCACCATTACTACGTGTATTGAGTTCTATTGCATTATCTGGTCAGGTGCTCTCGCTATTCATCTCAGGATTCTCGTCAAAATCCAGAGGTGGGTCTGCACCAAAGACCGTCCAGATTTGGTAGCTCGACTTCAGTTACATTCTCACGGTTGGGATTTGGCTTCCCTGTCTTTTCTACAAATATTTTCACGACATCTACTGTGACGTGCTTCTTTTCCGAGTGCCCTAACCACATGAATTTACACATGTTACTAAATTCGCTTCTAGGTCTCACCCATTTACTTTCAAAACAATCAAATGTAAACTCTACTTCTACTCCTACAGCTTCTTTACTCGCCCCTCCCGTCTGCGAAACTCTCTCTTCCGTATACTTGTTTTCCTGATAGCTACAATCTCTAAAAGTTTAAATGCAACGTCAATTGGAATATTCTATCTCCTTGATTCCCATCTTTCTCCTATCCATTCTTCGACATCTCCTGTGCTTTGTTTTTTGTCATTTTCTTTACTCTCGTTGTAAATCCCTGCGTATCAGTAGGGATCCTGATTTACTTGGGGTGATTATAAATAAAAAAAATTAAAATAACCTTTTGCGTTAGAAATCAATCTTCTGCTTTTAAAAGAAGTAACGAAAGCTTTGAAACTGACATTTTTCAAGTTTTCCCTTTTCTTTCCTCTGCGTATATCTTGAATTTAGCTGAAAGCGAGCCGAGGGGAAGAGACAAAATGCTGAAGAACGACACGGTGACTCAACATTTGTTAAAAAAAGAAAATGTCTGGAATTAGATACGAAATATTATTCAGCAATGCAGTAAAAATGGATGAAGGTAAAAATAGCGTCGATACAAATACACAAAATAATGCCATGCGTACCCCCCACACACACACATATGAGGATGTATAGCCAAAGCTTTATATCGCATCATTCTATAGTTTCACAATTGTGATACACGAATGTGTTTTTCTACCAAGCCAGAGATCACAGAAAGGAAGACACTCTTGCCTTGGACAAAAGGGTCAGCGTAATCGTGGGTTAGCGAGTGATGGTCCGACCTGCCATTCTTTTTACATCTCCTTCCGCATTGACTCCATATAGTACCCGGATGATATGTTCCACAGCAATTCTGTGGTGGTAACACCTTCAATGGTTTAACAAAAGTTGGTTATAAGCAACCGACAATTTGAAATGAATTGTTTGAACATTATTTTTTATACTTGTATTTAAGTAGATATTCTGTTTTTAATGAAACAGTATTATATGTTTATTTCTAACGGCCTGATTATTTACGATACATTTTTATTACAAAAATGTGTGCCATTCGGCAGGATTCGAACCTGCGACCCCTATCTATATGTATTATATAGGCATGATAAAACCTCATTTAGACTAGAGGCTATTCGTGGTCGAGAGGTCTAAGACATTACCAGATCAAATGGTAGCTTCTCCTATATAGACAGGGGTCGCAGGTTCGAATCCTGCCGAATGGTACACATTTTCGTAATAAAAATGTATCGTAAATAATCAGGCTGGTAGAAATAAATATATAATACTGTTTCATTAAAAACAGAATATCTACTTAAATACGAGTGTCGATAGAAAATAATGTTCAAACAATTCATTTCATATATATATACATTTAGTGTATCCAGGCAGCAAATAATTTTCTAAACATATACTGTTAAATATAAGAGACAGTGAATGTCTATTATGTTTAATCATGAGCCGTTCTAAACGTCGTATTTTGGCTTTAATTTCAGTTGAAAATTAAATACGACGTTTAGAACGGCTCATGATTAAACATAATAGACATTCACTGTCTCTTATATTTAACAGTATATGTTTAGAAAAGTATTTGTTCAATTAAGAGATGGTTCCACAACCTTCCAATTAGAGGCCTTGCGTCCGGATGCAGTTTACCGTCATACCCAAGACCATATTTTTCTAATTATGAAATAATTATGAAAATAATTATGAAATAATTATGAAACTTATATAAAAGTGAGATTGTTGTCCAAATACACCGTGTGCAAATTAATTGAAAAATCAACTTTATTTTCGTTTCTTTTATCAAACTGTCAGGTTTAGACCCACTTGAATTTCAGTATCTTATCAATTTCTGTTTTTTCTTTAAATTAAGTCATTTACTGTGGTGTACAGTAATATGAATCTAATTTCGGGATGTATGATTAAGTTTCTTTGGCCTTGAAAAATATTGCGTCATCCGTGTTTGCATCAGATTTTTATCACGCCCAGACACAACTGTATCGACTGCAATGAACTCTACTCCAAAGAAGTGTTCGAAAATTGCAACGCTGCTCTAAAACAACGGCATGTCTTACAGACAGATTGCGGATATTGCTGGTGTCAGCCTTTCAACTGTCAGTCATGTTATGAAAGGGAAGTAACAAACTGGATCCATCAGTCCAAATCGTAAAGGAATATGCTGTCGGAAGAGAACAATCACACTCCACCCACGTCTATTGAACAGGTTAAGAGGCTCATCTCTTGTTTCCTGTTTCGGATGTGGTTTCCGGATTTCTCTTTTCCAATCTTTTCACTATTACGTAGCCCCCTGCACATCAGTGGCGTTACCGCCTGGCTCGGGGTGATACGATTAAAAAAGAAAAAAGAAAAAAGAGATGACATATACGTGATCAGTGAATGAAAGTGTGAAAGATCCTGGAAGAGATTACTCATTTTGCTGCAGTTATTCTACACAAGTGTATATATATATATATATATATATATATATATATATATCAGCATGCAGTGTGGGTATAGAAGAATCCAAAGGAGTATCCTGTGTATACAGTGGTAGGATAACTCTCTAAGAGAGCTGTAAATATATATGCATATAAATACATATAGAGCAAATATAAGAAAATTTAAGGCAGACACGTTATTTCATGGTAAATCAGGCGAACCATCATCAGCTTCCGTCTTTATTTTACAAAGGAGATTTTACACCAATAATAAATAACCTGTCTGCCTAATATATATATATATATATAAAGATTCCGAATTCTTTGATACAATATTCATATTTGGCTCTGTAAATACATAATACTATTTACATCGAGCACTTGAGCTGAATCATTTTTAATATTAATAAAATTAATATTAATAGGATCTGTTTTTTTTAATTTTACTTATATGCACTTATTTTTGTGGGATATATATATATATATATACCATTGTGCAAGTTAAAACAAATGCCTTAGTTTCCTTTTTTCCAACATACAGTTAGTTTTAGAAAGCCATATATATATATATATATATATATATATATATATTCGTTTGTCGCTGTCCTTTTGCTATGCTTATTAATGTCTTGGTTACTGGTGACTGTGGTAGTCGTTTCTTTATACTGTCATTTAAACCAAATTGGACGAAATCATTATTATAATTTTGAATTTAGCAACGTAACTAGTTTAGTTAAAAAAGACGATGTGCATTTGGATATTTGTGTTAGAAACCTTTATTTACCCATTTACAGTAGTAAGAGTACAACTTGTAAAATCTACGGCTAACAAAACATCGAAAATGAACGTACCAAATTCACTATACAATAAAAATATTGTTCAATCTATTGTCCTCATCTTTATTGTCATATTGCCGATCTCTCAACCATTGTACGCTCTGACATTTTCCGGTGTCATCAAAGACACATGGCCTAGTGAAACCAAAATGTTGTGAGTTCAGTACTAACGACAGTAGTGTCGAACAAAAACTTAGAGTTGAGTGAAAATGAAATAACTAAGACATTCGGCTGTTGCATGACTCATGAAACGAGGAAAATGTGCCCCAGTGATCGGAATACAGGTTTCCGTTCAAAACTTCTAGTCACCCGAAGGGGATTGGAGCGTACAACGGCTTAAACGTCGTAAATATATATATATATATATATATATATATATATATATATATAAAAGCTTACGCTTAAATATGACATAAACTGAGAGATTCGCCTGATGATTTTTATTTCATGAAATTCTGGTGTAACGGATTTTGGTATTGATTACTATTATTATTATTATTATTATTATATAGTTCTCTGCAGACAGTCCTGTTTCACTATATCACAGCTCGTCAGTACAGTTAGACACTCGATTGCTTCTCGCTAAGATATATATATATATATATATATATATATATATATATACACATTGAAAACACATAAGCCGAATCATATCGGAAGAAAAATAAAACTGACATTTTTGTTATTTTAAACATGACTGACTTTCGTTCATGCATGATTCTATTCTCGGTACTAAAAAGAAGCTTAGAATACCAGACTAAACCGTGACTGACCTTCACAAGAAATACCATAATAAAATTAGAACTGCTTAGAAAGACCAAAGTCAGATTTATTGAAGTCTACAAAATTATAGCTGATTATTATCTTGGCTATCGATATCGGAGATTTTGAACTATAAAAACATGATTCCCCTATAGGAACTATAAATTCACAAATCCTTACCCAATTTTATCAATTGTCTAAGATTATAACCCAACTAATCTTTCACTAAATGAGTTTTACTCGTTGTTGGATATCATACGGGATGATTTTAATCTCCAAGGGATGCTCTATAACCTGCAAAAAAAAAAAAAATAGAAAAAAACTGAAAACGAACAAGTTATGACTTTTTTAAATAATTTAGTCTTTCAGATGTGAAGGCATTCGACAAAATACGACACAAAGAATTGATAGAGATGTTCAGCAGCCTCGACATTTTGGGGAAAAACATCAGAGTAATCAAGAATCTCTACTGGCAGCAAACTGTCTGCATACGGACAGGTAACGATTTCAGCAGATTTACAAAGACTGAAAGAGGCGTAAGACAAGGATGTGTCTTTTCACCAAATCTGTTCAACTTGTACAGCGAGAATATTTTGAAGAACCTAGTTTCCATACCAGGATTTGTTATTGGAGGCCGCAACTTGAACAACATAAGGTATGCAGATGATACAGTGCTGATTGCAGACACGGAAAGAAAACTACAAGACCGCTTAATAAAGGTAGCTGCGGAGAGTGACAAAAAAGGACTACAAATAAACTTTAAGAAAGCTGAATAGATGGTCATCAGCAAAAACAGCAACCCAAAATGTCAAATACAAATGGGGGATACCAGAATCAAGCAAGTACAAAAATTTAAATACCTAGGAAGTGTTCTAACAGGAGATGGAAAGTGCAAGACAGAGATCCGAAGGTGAATTGGCATAGCAAAGAACACGTTCCAGAAGTTGAGTAAAGTACTAAGACACAGGAAAATTTCACTAGAAACAAAGAAAAGGGTGCTAGGTTGCTATGTGATGTTACTTCTTCAATACGCCAGTGAATGCTGGACAATATAATCGAAAATGAGAAAGAAACTTGAAGCAGCGGAAATGTGGTTCTACAGAAGGATGCTGCGGATATCATGGACCGAGCATGCGAGCAACGATGATGTGTTGGAAAGAATGGCAACGAAAAAGAAAATTAATACCTGAGCGTCAGGAAGAAACATCCTGATTATTAAAACATCTTGATTATTAAATAAACAACTGCAAGCAATTGTTGAGCAAAACCAACGTCAGAGTGTCAGAGAAATGTCCCAGAAGCTTGGGTTGTCAGCAGTGCAACAGTCGCACGCCATTTGCAGATTATTGGCAAGGGGAAAAATGTCGATAAATGGGTTCCTCGTGATTTCTATGAAAATCAAAAACTTAGGCCTTTTGAAGTGTGCTCGATGCTCTTTCTGCCTAGCACCAATAATCCCTTTCTTGACCCAATAGTCACTTGTGACAAAAAGCGGATATTGTATGATAACCGTAAACGATTAGGTCAATGTCTTGATCGTGATGAGTTCCCTAAATGAGTTTTCAAAGCCAAAGTTACATTAGCAAAATATTATGGTAACTGTCTGGTGGTCTGCAATTAAGGTTATCCACTACAGCTTTCTGGAAGCCAACCAGAGCATTCAAGTGTAGAATTCTTAGATAGCAACAACCAATAATCAGTTGAAACTGACAGCTCCGAGATGCCCAGCAAATTGGTAGGTGGTTTATATAACAGCCTGGGAGATTTCACTCTGCCATCCAGGAAAGTCTATTTTGTAGGTTCTGATAGGCTGATGATTCCAGTGTAGATATTGTGCTTAATAAATATCAGCATAATTTCTACCTTATGGTGAGAGGAGAGAGGGACATGTATTGAGTTACAATCCTGTTTATTTTTGTCTGCTAACTTGACGCTAGTTGGAAACATCCTTGTGAAGGTAAGTCTCATACTCTTAATTGTTCATAGGGTTTTACTGCAATCTACTTGCTGAAATACATGCATGCCTTAAAAAATGAGACCTGCATTGGTGAATCGCCGTGGTCTAATTCTGCTCCCTGTTAATGCGTGGCGACATGTTGCAAGTATGACGTCGCAAAAACTCACAGGCTTGAGATACAAGAGTTTAACACATCTTCCGTATTCTTCTGATTCTTCAACCACTGATAATCATTTTTAATAACTGAAGCACATTTTACATGGTAAAACTTTTAGGTCCAAACCAGAGGTGGAATCAGCTTTCAATAAATTCGTTGTATCACAGCTAATAAAATTTTATCAAGTAGGAATAAATAATCTCGTCGATCGATGGCAGCAGTACATAGAGGCTCACGGGTCGATTTTTAACTAATTTCAACATTTCTACATTTAATTTCAAATTAAGTTTCTGAAATTGGCCACTATTTTTGCACCAACCTCGTAATATTAGAGACAGGTATTTCAAATGGGTAAGCGAATTCATAGGTAACATTGGTTTGTTGAAGAGCTGACTTTTGCTTTATTGTCGGTGGTGAAATGCGTCCTTGGCCTTGCCTAAGAATATCAACATCGCACTTTCCATCCTCTGTCAGCACGCTTCCCTGGTATTTAAATTTCTTTACTTGTTTTATTTTAGTTTTTTAGACCACTAGTTGGCATTTTGGGGGTCTTCTTTTTGCTGATGACCATACATTCAGTTTTCTTGAAGTTTATACTTAGTCTTTTCTTTTCGCTTTCTCTTGCTACCTTCTGTAGGAGGTCCTGCATTCTACCTTCCGTGTCTGCTATCAGGACTGTGTCAACTGCGTGTCTTACATTGTTGAAATTGTGGCCGCTAATGACGAATCCTAGCAATGGTTTTATTTCTCTCAGAATTGTTTTGCTGCATAAGTTGAATAGATCCAGTAAGAAAACACATGCTTGTTTTTCGCTCCTTTCTGTTTTTGCATACCTGCTGAATTCACTTCCTATCCGTACGCAAGTGATTTGCTGCCAATATAGATTCTTGATTATCCTAACGTCTTTTTCGAAAATGTTGAGTTTGTCGAGCATCTCTATCAAGTCTTTGTGCCCTACTTTGTCAAATACCTTTGTGTGTTCATAAAGCACAGATAGAGTTTCTTCTGCCTTTCTATAGAATTCTGAGCATGAATATCGCCTTCCTTGTTCCGGTATCGTTAACAAAGCCACACTGTTCTTGTCTTATCTCTGGGCAATTCTGCTGCGCGATCTGTTCATCTGAATCCGGATGATGAATTTTGTTATGTAACTCATTAAGCTGATTGTTCGATGGGAGTTCCCATTATTTTGCCCATGGCCTCTTAGATAGTGCTATAAAAATTGATCTGCTTAGGTCCTCCGGTATATTGCCGCTGTTGTAGATTTCCTTTATTATTTCTGTGAGCGTGTCTATGCCAAAGTTTGCTAAGGGCGTCAACATCTGTATTAAAACCCCATCGTGTTCTGCTGCGGTATTTCTGTTCAATTTGGCTATTGCCGATTCCACTTCGGTTTTTAATATTTTTGGTTCATCCGCATTTTTGTGTATTGTTAGTTTCTCTCTCTTGTCGTGGAAGAGATCAGTAATATACTCATCTCAACTCTGAAGCATTTTTTTCTTTTTCCAGTATGAGTGTACCGCCATTTGCTTTTATATATTATTGCTGAGTAGGTCTTTTATCCTGCTTGTTTCTGTATTTGTTTATGCATATCACTATTATTTGTCGTGCTCAGTCTCTCTACTTCAGCACATTTGTTGCTGAGCCATCTTTCTTTAGCCTGTATTAAATTTTAAATAAAATCTCATGTTGATCGTTATCCTCTCATGTCTATTTCTTGCAAAAATCATAGTTCATAAATTTAAACTTATTTATAAATGGAACTTTGTCTGTGTGTCTGTGTGTCTGTGTATCCGTTACCTATAGACTCCGAAACGGCTGAACCGATTTTCTTGAAAATTTACACAGTTGTACTATAAACGTCTGCGAGTGTTCTTAGCTAAGTTTTGTGTCGAGGTACCCCCGATAAATATCGAAAATTGATAATCGAAATAATTGGGTTATAGAAAGTGTGGTCCGATTTTAATCTCATAGACAAAGACATAAGAAACGATATTCAGAAGTTTCAAGGTTGCAGTTCTTACAATAGTGCAGAAAATTCATAATATATATATGTAAAGGGCAAGATGTTTGTGTGTGTGTCTGTTTATCTGTCTGTATGTCCTTTATACAAATCCACAATTTTTATCCAATTCTCACCAAAATTCACACAAATATTCTTTAGGCGGAATCTGAGCTCCAGCACCATGGATTAGTTTTAAAGCTTTCATTACACCCGAGCAACGCTGGGCTATACTGCTAGTAAATTATCATTCAGTTAAATGCTATACGTAATACACGCTTGGGCTATCAAGTCTCGAAAAAAACAGGACTGAATGGGCAGAAGATTTTCTCGCAGTTTGGATGCCATTACTTTCTACGGTAGACTGGTTGCGAGCCAAAGCTATAGAATCCCTGATTTTCAACCCATCACTGGAAAGAGAAAGTACGGATTAATACTATTTGCGCGTAAGTGAATGCAATAAATTCAACTGGAATTTGAAATCGGAGAGCCGGTTTCTCGTTCCAATCCGATCCGATAACCACTTCACCACAACGCACATAAATTATAAGCATTTTAAAATGGCGAGTTATTTTTCAATCACCCTGTATATAATAGTTGCGATATAGCTACTCTAAACATGGATCAATAGCTCGCAATTAAGCCAGGCAGATCATTAATACTATGGCAAGTAGAGTCATCGTTATCTGTCCCTCGCGTATGGCCTTTCGCCAAATTAAACGGAGATTAGTCGATACCTACATGAATGGCGTTTTGTTTTGTCAGGGTTTAGATATTTTGTTATTAAGAATAACACCAGATCTTTGTGTTCAATCCGAAAACAAGGAGAAGTTTTTGAATGTAGATTCTCCAGGTAAAATGTATCCTCTATTCAAACAATTAGAGCAAAACGATTTTCATTGTCATATTTTAATTTATCCACTTGTCTTTCGTTTTCGGGCTGAGTTGTTCAGATATCTTTGAACGTCTTTGCTCTAAAAAATTATTTAAAAAATAATATTAAACATTACAAAGCAAAGTATAAACTGGAAAATCTCGGTGGAGTTATGACCGAAGGGCTATAGAAAGATAACACGGACTCGGATATAAGGTTGAATAGTATGTTCTCGGGAAACGTAGTACAAAGGTAAACGTGGACTGGAGAGTACTTTCTCTCGCAAGCGTCCTGACTCACTTATTCACTCACTCTGTGGCAACTACTCAGTGACAGTATTTAGTCACCTCCCCACTTCAGGCAAAATGTGACACAAGGTCTTTTTAATGTGGGCCTTCCAGGCCATATAACCCGGCCAAAAATATTTGTCTATCTTTCCCCAGTGACTCTACCCTTCGGCAGAGCCACGACTGGGTTAGTGCTCTCTGCGCAAACTGAGAAAGCTGACAGTGTCAATAGTAGCAGAGCCAAGTCTGCTACTCAGTGACTATATTTAGCTGTCCCTCCCACTAAGGGCAACATGTGACACATGGTCAGTTATGAGTGGGAATTTCCGGGCTATATGGCCCGACCAAAAATACCTGTCTATTTTTCCCCAGTCGTGCTTCTACCCTTCGGCGGAACCACGACTGGGTTATTGCTCTCTGCTCGGAAGCATAGTGCGCTCTCTACCCGAAGGCAGAGCGCTGACAGTGTCAATAGTAGCATAGGCAAGTCTACTACTCAGTGACTATATTCACTAGCCTTCCCACGCAAGGCTGGATGAGACACGTGGTCATTTTAAAGTGGGTATTCCCGGCCATATAGCCGGGCCAAAAATATGTCTGTCTATTTTTACCGAGTCGTGGTTCTACCCTCCGGCGGAACCACGACTGGGTTTGTGCTCTCTGCTCGGAAGCAGAGAGCGCCCTCTACCGAAGGCAGAGTGCTGACAGTGTCAACAGTAGCAGAGGCAAGTCTACTACTCAGTGACTATATTTAGCTGTCCCTCCCACTAAGGGCAACATGTGACACATGGTCAGTTATGAGTGGGAATTTCCGGGCTATATGGCCCGACCAAAAATACCTGTCTATTTTTCCCCAATCGTGCTTCTACCCTTCGGCGGAACCACGACTGGGTTATTGCTCTCTGCTCGGAAGCATAGAGCGCTCTCTACCCGAAGGCAGAGCGCTGACAGTGTCAATAGTAGCATAGGCAAGTCTACTACTCAGTGACTCCCACTCAAAGTCGTTAGCTATACTATAAAAGTGTGGACGGGTTCATCTGTAGATAGGTCCCCACAATAGGTAGAAACAAAGAAACGAATCAGTCAGTCAGTTACGTGCCATAAGTGATACATGCTTTATAGCGATCATGTCTCAAAAGAGACATAAGTAACAGGGCAGAAGATTATCCGGCAGTAGGTTGCCATTGCTTTCTGCGGTAGATTGGTTACCAGCCAAGGTATTAGAACCCAATCTGTCCTATTATTTAACCCATCACTGGAAGGAAGAGACGGATTAATACCTTTCCCAAAGGTATTTGTGCCTAAGTGAATGCAAGGAATTCAACTGGAATTCGAACTCGGCTTCCCGACTTGTCGTTCCGAGTTGATATCCACTGCACATCTTAAGAAAAGAGTATCTATGAAATATCGGTACTTCTATATAATAGTGTATGCCTGACATACCCATTTCTTATGTGCCTTTGTTTCTTCAGGACGTATGCGACCAAGGCCTTCCACTATCCCTGGTGGCTCCTTGCACGCTTTCTCTTCTTACGTCACCCATCCACCTTCTCAGCCATCCACCTGCTCATGCCCGTCAAGTATGTTACACGCTGCTTTCCTCTGCCTCTCTTTCCCTCTATCTGGCCTGTATCAGATTCTCTACGCCCTCCTTCCTCATTACAATTTCCCAAGAACTTTAGCTGGCTTTTCCTGATGCTCAGTATTTTCGTTTCGATTCTTTCCAAAATCTCATCACTGCTCATGTGCTCGATCCATGATACCCGTAGCATCCTTTTGTAGAACCACATTTCAGTTGGTACAAATTTTTCCTTCATCTTTGATCAGATTGTCCAGCATTTACTGCTGTATTGAAGAATAGACATCATATAGCAATCCACTACTCGCTTTGTTTCTAGCGAAATTTTCCTCTCTCTTAATACTCTACTCAGCTTCTAGAATGCATCCCTGTCCATGCCAATTCACCTTCTGATCTCTGTGTCGCACTTTCTATCTTCGGTTAAAAGACTTCTCAAGGATTTAAATTTTTATACCTGCTTGATTTTAGTATCCCCCACCTGTATTTGGTATTTGGGACTGCTCTTTTTGCTGATGACTATGCATTCGGTTTTCTTGCAGTTTATTTGTAGTTCTTTTTTTTTTTTTTTCACTCTCTTCAGTTACCTTCTGTATGAGGTCTTGTAGTTTCTTTTCCGTGTCTGCTATCAGCACGTAACATCGACGTACCTAATATTGTTCTTACTGACTATGACGAATCCTGGCATGACTTCTGGAGTCCCCAGAATAGTCTCACTGTTGAATAGATTCTTATCTAACGTCCTTTTCTATCTTTGTATATTTGCTGTCCATGTTCAGGCGGTTTGCTGCCAGTAGAGATTCTTGATTACTCTAATGACTTTCCGAAATATATCAATGTTGCTGAGCGTTTCTATCCTTTCTTTGTGGCGTACTTTGTCGAACGCCTTGGAATAATCTATAAAACAAAGGTACAGGTCTTTTTTCACTTGTATTGCCGTTTCTGATAGCATCCTATTTATAAGTATCGCGTTCCTTTTTCTAGTGTCTTTGACGAACGCGCACTGTTCTTGTCCTATCTCTGACCTGATTGTTCGGTGGAGTTCGCACTCGTTTGCACCTGGCTTCTTAGGCAGGAATACGATTAGACTGTGAATGCTGGACAATCTATTCACAAATGAGTCTTGAGGCAAAGTAAATAAGGATCTACAGTAGGATGCTGAGGATGACGAAGTTTTAAAAAATGAAAACAAAAATGACACTTATGATACCGGCCCTTTTATTTGACTGTAAATGCTGGACAATCTCTTCGTAGATGTGTCTTGTGGCAAAGTAAATAGGGCTCTACAATAGGATGCTGAGAATGGCGAAGTTTTAAAAAACGAAAACAAAAATGACACTTATACTAAACATCAGCAAGATATTCTTTAAATTTTTAGGGCACATGAGGGAAGAGGGCTTTGAAAATTTGACACTCACAAGACATATTGAAGACAGAGAAAAACGGAGCATAAACTACCTAAGGATCTTAGAAGAGATAATGCTAAAAGCTACAAGAGACAGAAAATAGTTGAGAGTCATGATCAACCACATTCTGAAAGCACTAGGTACATGAAGAAAAAGAATTAGCAAATATATTCCAAAAATGTTTACAGCGCAAAAAAGTTCCGATCACGGTGAGATTCGAACCCAGGTCTCATGGTCAGAAAGCAGACGTTCTACCCACTCGGCAACGACGTATCCCATATTTATCCATCTCTATGGTATGGTATTCAGACACTCTCCAAACGTGTCGTTTGCCCGATGTCACCTTCCTGACAAATAGACCATGATCAGATTTGAACCTATGGTCTCATGGTCAGAAAGCCGGCGTTCTAGGCACTCAGCAACAACGTGCCCATATTTAACCATCTCTATAAATATGGCTTTCAAGCACTTCTCAAACGTGCCGTACGACCGATGTTATCTTCCTGATAAATCGACCCTGGTCAGATTTGAACCTATGGTCTTATGGTCAGAAAGCGGACATTCTAACCACGACGTGCCCATATTTTTCCATATAAGAGAAAAGATATCCTGTGTTGCTTAAGTTACTTTTTTATGCTCCGTTGCTCGAGTCTTTAAATTCTCTGTCATATAATTCTTCATTGAGACATAAACCAACAGCTATTCCATCAAAATACTATCGTGCTAAAAAAAAGAATGTCCCAGCAAGAGCTTATTCAGGCATTAAACGACTATCAAAATTGTTATACAAACCAAAGTAGATTACGCTTATTTCGCTAAAAACATATTCGTGAAGTGAATTACATGGTCTGAGCAATGCTGTGTGTCACATCTAGTATTAAATGAAGCTTAGAAAAATTTAGATGCAAATCATTTTACTTTTCGTTTTTGACGGTGAATTTTTTATCTTTGAAATCAATTCGGCAAAGAAAGACAAATATCTTCATCACTAAATAAAACAACTCATTTTTATGATTATTTACACTTTTTTATATTATCCTCATCTTTGTTATTACAACATTTCGGTCTTTCTGCTATCCGGACTTCATCAGGTGTATACTGATCCGGGTAACTTGAACCCTTTCTTTAACCTACGTGGCTAGATTTTTTTCTGTTCCACTGATACTTCGTCTAGTTCTTATTTCAGTACTGCTGGGTTGATGAGGTACAAAAAGCGAAAAATTGTGATATCAAGAACAAAGATGAGGACAATAGTGAGCATGTAAAAACTGTAAACAATAAGTCCTTATTCCAGACATTCAGACATTAATGATTTTTATGATTAAATTCATTCAAAATTGAACATAAGAATATGTCAAATTTGAAAGTACTCCAACGACTTGTCAACTACGCTTACATCTCTTTACACCGAAACTGTGATCTAAATGCTAAGATCGTTACCGTTTCAGCATTGAAATACTAATCTGCGATCAACATAAGAAACGCTTATTTATAATGATCAGGCTGAAAATAACGAAGCAGATATTTTTAACTAATTTTTAGCTGAATAATGAAAACAGAAAAAAATGTTTTCTTCATAAACCAAGAATCTAAAAAGCTGGATAAGTTATAAGACACATACTTCTAATTGTAAATGATAAAAGAGAGTATATTTGATGTTATAGCTTTCCATATTATCTGCAAGCACACGTTCAGATGACTCACGTTTAAACATGAAGTTAAGCAACGTTGATCTTAGTCACTACTTGGATGGGTAACCGCTTGAGAATGCCTGATGGTGTAAGCTTGGACGGGCGTGTGGGTGTAAAAGATAAGGGTTCAGAATTGTTAATCAAAAAGGCTACTTCTAATTCCAGTTGTGTCAGTTATATTTACACTAGCAGTATAGCGTTGCTCGGGTGTAATGAAAGCTTTAAAACTAATCCATGGTCCTGGAGCTAAGACTCTTTGGACGTTGGCACGAAAGACTAAAAGGCAATAGTTGTTTCCAGTTAAAGCGAAACCGTAGACTGAAAGAAAAATGAATAGTTGTAAGTCAAATTTTGATTTCCTGGTATCGATATCAAATAAGTGTTTTTCGTCGTAAACTGAATTTTGAAGGCTAAATAAATCCTCTGAGTAAATGGTATCATGGCTGAGACTAAGAACTACAATTACTCTTAGAGCCAAACCCGAAGTGAAAACTAAAATAAAAGGGCTGAAAGAAATACAAGCAGATAAATAGACACACACACAAACATCTTGCCTTTTATATATATATATTATGGATTTTCTGCACTATTTTAAAAACTGCAACCTTGAAACTTCTGAATATCGTTTCGTATGTCTTTGTCTATGAGTGTATCAAATTTAAATAAAATCGGACCACTCCTTCTATATCCCAATTTTTTCGATTATCGCTTTTCGATATTTATAGGAGGTACCTCGACACAAAACCTAGCTAAAAACACTCGCATACGCTTATCGTACAACTGTGTAAATTTTCAAGAAAATCGGTTCAGCCGCTTCGGAGTCTATAGGTAACGAACGCACACACACAGAGACACACACACACAGAGAAATTTCCATTTATAAATATGTTTAGATTTAGATATGCGCCCTCAGAAAATCCACAAATTCATTTTGGCCGATTCTAAATTGAAGTTACGTGAGATAGCAGGGGAGTTGAATATATCAGAACGCAGAGTATTCATCATTTTTTATGAACATTTGTCAATGAGAAAACTGTGTTGAAAGTGGGTGCCTCGTTTGTTCACAGTCGATCTAAAACAACCATGCGTCGATGATTCAGAGCGTTGTTTGCAACTGTTTTAACGCAACAAGGAGTTTTTACGTAAATATATAACAATAGATGAAATTTAGATCCACCACTTCACTACGGAGTCAAATCGGCAATCAGCTGAATAGATAGCAGCAGGTAAATCCGTCCAAAGCGACCAAAGACGCAAACATCAGCAGGCAAGTTTTTTGCCACGGTATTTTGGGATGCGCAAGGTAGTTGTTCATCGATTACCTTGAGAAAGAAAGAACAATCAATAGCGAATATTATATAGCATTATTGGTGCGTTTGAAGGAAGAAACCGACATAAAACGTTCACAAATGACGAAGAAAAAGGTGATCTTTCACCAAAACAATTCATGTGTCACAAGTCGATCGCAACGATGTCAAAACTACATGAATTGCACTTTAAATTGCTTCCGCATCCACCCTATTCACCACATCTGGCCCTCCAGCAGACCTCAAAAGAATGCTCCAAGGAAAGAGATTTGGCTTCATTAAAGAAGTGATATCTGTAACTGAGGCATATTTTGAGGCTAATGACAAATCTTTCTACAAAAAAAAAACATCGAATTGTTAACAAAACATTGAAATCAGGGTATCATCCTAGAACGAGTCTATGTTGATGAATAAAGCAGAATTTTGCCTAAAAGTTGTTGTTTTATTAGTTAGGATCGGGATTTATTCAGTGACTAGCAGTATAGCCCGGCGTTGCTCAGGTGTAATGAAAGCCTTAAAACTAATCCATGGTCCTGGAGCTCAGATTCATCCTATACAATATTTGTGCAAAGTTTGGTGAGAATCGGATAAAAATTGTGGATTTGTATATAGGACATACAGACAGATAAACAGACACGCACACAAACATCTTGCTTTTTATATATACATATTATCCATTTCCTGCATGATTGTAAGAACTGCAACCTTGAAACTTCTGAATATCGTTTCTTATGTCTTTGTCTATGAGTGCATCAAAATTGATTAAAATGGACCACTCTTTCTATAACCCGATTTTTCGATTATCGATTTTCGATATTTATCGGGTGTACCTCGATACAAAACTTAGCTAAGAACACTAGCAGACGCTTATAGTATAACTGTGTAAATTTTCAAGAAAATCGGTTCAGCCGCTTTGGAGTCTATAGGTAACAGACACACACACAGACAAAGTTCCATTTATAAACATGTTTAGATATGTTCTGTGAGTATCAAACTTTCCAAGCTCTCTGCCCTCATTATTCACATTAGAAATTTTAACTCTCTCTCTCTCTCTCTCTGATGTAAAGTATAAGTGCCCGTTTTTTTTTCAACTTTTTTGTTACTCATTTTTTCAGGCCATGGTATTTTCAGCATCTGCCTATAGAACCACATTTATGTTGTTTTATGTCTCTTCTGCATCGGTAAGATGCTCCAGCATTCACTGACATATAGAAGGACTCATGTAATAACAGTTCAGTACCGTTTTCTTTTTTCAGTTTCTTAAATAAAAAGGGCTACAGTCCTCAGATCCATAAAATCTTTGCACAATTTTTATATTCTTTAAATCCTAAAAAATGAAAAAAGTGCCACAATGCTGGAAAAGTTAAATAAAAGATTGATTAAATCGTAATTGTCAGTTGTATTCAACGAAAGATACTTTTAACAATGTATGCTGCTGAAATATATATATATATATATATATATATATATATATATATATATATATATATATATAAATATATAACTCGACACAAATCCTGGCTGAGAACACTCGCAAACGTTTATAGTACAACTGTGTAGATTTTCAAGAAAATCGGTTCGGCCGCTTCGGAGTCTATAGATGTGTTATGGATCGGCTTCTCCTTTTTCAGTTTATGCATCGCTAAATCATTATAATCTCCAACAAAAATTTCTTCCCATCTAAAAATATTTTTAGCGTCAAATAACCTGCAAAGGTTTGATAAGCCGTAAAAAAACGAATCAATCAATCAACACGTTCAGATAGCTAAGTATATATTCAATATATTTTCAGTGTTTCGGCCGAACATACGCACAAACTTTGAGCCTTATATATTAGACCAAAAAAAATAGGTACACTAATGCATAATCGCAAAAAAAAAATCACTTTCGATCTCACGTTGGAAGAACGACATAAAAAGAGTCTTGCCAAGAAAGACAATATGGCTCTACATTTCTCCATATAAATATATTCGAATAGACATCTGTACATTCGGCTCTCTTAAGCTTCTGGCTACGCAAACATTTCGATCCACATTTTGACACAGATATATTCTCACTCGTAACAGCCATCGCTTCTGCCTCTCTGCCAACTGCATTATTCGACGCCTATACATATACTCACAGAAAACTGCCAAGGCCTCACATAAACGTATATACTGACCGATGCTTAAATTGAGAGACGCTCACCAACACCTACTCACGCCTACGCGGCATTAAGTCCACAGTGTAATCAAAATAAAACCTACCCATCGTCTTACATATATCGACTTACTTTTCAATACTAATAATCCTTCATGAACGAGTGTCTGCATTCGTGTGTTCGTTAACTGCTTCGTGTTACTCTCCAATAGACCAATATAATACATTTCTCACTAGGTGCTTCAATATCGCTGGCTTGTGCCAAATTAAGCTCACCTCAGTAACTCGAATTTAGGCATCTCGTGGTGGTGTAATGGTTAACAAGCTTGTCTCGCTAAGACCATTATAACTGATTAGTGAGTTCGATCCTCACTATGTGTCACATACTTATGGCCTTGTGCCTCATCTAAGCTTCGCTTTGGGCACCTCGACAGAAAGCTTTTCTAGCTATACCTTGTTGTAACTGAGTAGAGAGTTCGATCCTCACTGGGTACACCAATACTTTCAGCCTTATGCAGCATCTAAAAGACGCTTGGAAGATAAACTCAGTAATTCGGATTCGTGACATTTTTATAACATATATATATAATATATTTATATAAGAGGCTACCCAAAATTTAGAGGCGCTTGTGTTCATATTAAATGTTACAAGTATAATCTGATTGATCATGACCACTGGGGTATGAGTTCAATCTTCACTGTCTCCCCCATGCAAAATTCAGTATTAAATGACCCTCACGCGACAAAAAATTTAGAATAATAACCAAGTAACAAACGGCATGGTTAGTGTGGCTACTCTGGTTAACTATTACAAATGTGAGTGTGATCCTCACTGAGATACGGGCTGAGAAAATTTTAAATGGCTTAAAAACAACCAAAATTTAAGAAAAGATCACAAAGGAAAAAAAATTCTTGCATTCTCTTTGTACACACAAAGGGAAGGTTGTTTCTTAAAAGAATTCTATGAAATGCCATGCCACAGTTGCTGGTCAGATTATATATAATTAATGGCAAAATCGATTTGAGACAGTCTGTTTCATGCTTGGACACAATTTGCAAACTATGTGTGTTTTGTGGGAGCGCAACTATTTATATATGCTGGAAAGTGGGACATTATATGAAACAAAATTAGGTAAATCTGGTGATACTTCCAGTTAGTGTACAAGGGGCAACAGTTAAATTTCAAATGATTCTAAAGACTATATATATATATATATATATATATATATATATATATATATATATTGATTGATTGATTGATTAATTGATTGTTTAATTACTTAGTTTTTTGGTCATCATAAAATTAGACCAGTGCTCATTTGTATTAAAAAGTGTTCAATACAATTATATTGTAGAATTTTGAATATTCTTCATTTGTAAACGAGTTATTACGCAACACTAGGCTTCTACCATGTAGTGTCTTTAGGCGATTTTCAATATTGCAAATCGCCTGAAGACACCACATGGTAGAACCCTAGGTCGTGTAATAACTCGTTTACATATGAAGAATATATATATATATATATATATATATATATATATATATATATATATATATATAAACACAAACTTATCACTATACTCGTTTCGAAAACCCCTCCGCGGATATACGTGGAAAGAAAAAATGGTTGCAAAAAAAGAAAGAGCTAAGCACATGAACATCAGCCAAAGAGATTTGGACCGAGCCAACACATAGCCAAAGAAAAACCCGAGACGAGTCATCAATAACAAAAAAGCGCTCAATACTTAAGCAGTGAAGAATAAGTAAATTAAACCTAGTGAGCCAACAAACCTACCAAGGTTTCACCTAAACGTTGGCTCCCTGAAGATCCCTTTAGGTGAAACATTGGTAGGTTTGTTGGCTCACTAGGTTTAATTTATTGATACTGGCGTCTGTATACACTGCTTATATACAAGACGTTAAAATTTCCATTCTCTGATTGCCATGCGCCAATGGCTTAGGGCGTAGAGTCTCCGACTGACACCAAATCGGTCGAGTTTCGATCCCGGCCAGAAGCAAGTGGATATGTCTAGCCACCCTCATGAGCTGTGATACAGCGAAGCGGGCTTGTATGTGGATGACTTATATGTATATATATACAAATGAATAAGCAACGAAGAAACTATTTGTCAACGTTAAAAGCATTAATTTAAAACAATACTCAATAGAACAATGAATATTTATCATATTTTAGAACATGTACAAACTACAATCTACTACAAAATTGTACATTTTGTTTCGACAGAGAGAACAATCTCTTAACATTAACTTTATCCATGTTCAAATTTATATTAATGGCATAATAAGAGTGCTCAACTTTATATAGGAGCAGATTATCCAAATGAATAAGCAACAAAGAAAATATTAAAAACGTTCAAAACATTAATTTAAAACAGCGCTCAATATACAAACAGAGCGATGAATATTTAATATAAATTATACTTTAGAACATGTGCAAACTACAAACTACTACAAAATTGTACATTTTGTTTCGACATTGAAAGAACAATGTCGCATCATTAACATAATCCATATTCAAATTTATATTAATGACAAGAGTGCTCAACTTTATCATTGCTCTATTTTATATTAAGTAAAAACAAGTATTCAGTTTGTTCTCTTTTCTGCCTCGTTTTGGCTCAGGTGGAAGTGACGTATGGCGTTTTTGCTATTTCATAACCGGCAATGGCAGTCATAAATCCGTTGTTGTGCGTTTGATGATTACATGATCGCCTGCAGGCATAGCATTGTTCCGGTAGGGTCTTTTTGAGTGAACAAGTATGATGTTGAAAGACCCGAAACTTCTCATGATCCCAAGGCATAACATTACTGATGAAGCGATGCTGTGCACTCGGAGGAGTGTATTCATGACAGATTATAACTATTTTCCCCTTTAGACAATGTATCCAGTTTTGGGGTTTATTGTTGTAGGCTGATGCTCTTTTGCTTATTTACCTTGATATTTTTTAGTGAATTGCTCTTCTTAACTTTCTATAGACTCCCTTGTGCAAACTAATTGAAACAACTGCGTTAGTTTCCTTTCTTTCACCATAGCGTCAGTTTTACACCCACTGAAGTTTCAGGGTGTAATCGATTTCTATTTGTTCCTCGTATTATGTCATTTACAGTGAAGTACAGTAATATGAATCTATTTTTAGTGTGTCTGATGAAATCTGTTTGGCCTTGAAAAATATTGCGTCATCCGTGATTGGATCAGATTTTTATTCCGCCCAGACACTACATTGCTTCAATTGTCGATTAGTTGTCCTACGGCCATTGTCTGCGATGAACATTACTCAAAGGAAGTTTTCGAAAATTGTAACGCTGCAAAAACACACTGGCAAACCTAACAGAGAGATCCCGGGTATTGTTGGTGTCAGTCTTTCAACTGTCAGCAGTGTCATCACAGCGAACGAAGAATCTGTGATAGTAGTGTGCTTTAATTTATGGTTTACTACCACTACTACTCTGACAGAGATGCAAAAATGCCAAATCCTGATATCGATCAACGCGAACATATATAAGCCATAAATTAAAGCAGACAGATATGATCAGTTCGTAAAACGGCACCAACTATCACTTTAACAAAGATGCGAAAAAGTAAAATCCTACTAACGGTCAACGTACACATGTATAAAGCATAAACACACACACACACACACGCACAAACACACATACAGGTACACACACACATACACACACTCACTATAATTAACGACAGCAGTAGCAGCAAAGGATGACTATTCGTTGAAAGACACGGTTTACGAGTGGACGTGGAAACAAGCTCTCCTACCATTCTGAAGATGGGATTTTGATCTTGAAAAATTTATGAATAATAAATAGGTAATACTCAACACCTTCTTTACCTTCCTTTATTTTACTAAATGCATTGTGATAACCCTCATGACCTACCCATACACCTAATATACACAATGCTTCTACCAAATTACAACACTCTCCTATCCATACATAATTGTAACTGAGAAACCCTGAAAACAGAAAATACCCATACAAAATATCCTTTACTAATAGTATATACGAAAAAAGTGCAATCCTTTCTTAAGATACACTTATGAAAATTACTTAAAACAAAATGAATAATGTCTTCCTACGGTCTTTCCCGCTTTCCGTGATCACTCTTATATATATATATATATGGGGGGATAGGTCTTGAGGGCTATCACAATGCGTTTAGTAAAATAAAGGAAGGTAAAGAAGGTTACGTATTTATTATTCTTTAATATTTTGAGATCAAAATCTCATCTTCAGAATGGTAGGAGAGCTTGTTTTCACGTCCGCTCGTGAACCGTGCCTTTCAACCTTCCTTTATTTTACTAAACGCATTGTGATAACCATCAAGACCTACCCATACATAACTATGTATATTCTTCTTCGTTATCCGCTGTTTACGCAGTGAATTTAAATAGTATGTTTGTTTGGTTTTTTTTGTTTATTTGTTTGTTTGTTTTTTTTCAGAGAACTGTCATTTATGTTTTGCTCTGCAGTTACATGTGGATTAGATTAGTGTGGATTAATTATTGGTTATTTTTCTGCGGTGTATTTTTTTTTTTAATCATTTCGCCCCGAGCAAGGCAGAAACGCCACTGATGTGCAGGGGGTTACATAAATGTAGAAAGATTAATTAGAAAAGAGTGAGGAGTACAAGCTAGTTAGAAAAGAACAATAGAAAGCTGAGAAAGCAGGTGCAATGACAGATACATGGGCGGAGAGAACGTGAAGATTATACAGGGGAGGGGAGAGAGCTAGAGTCCAGTGGTTAGTAGGTGAGTATTAACTTTGCTTTTAAATTTCTGGAGGTCGTAGCCGTCAGGAAAGCAAGAATACGGGAGTGAGTTCCACAGGTGAGAAGTGCGAGAGAGGAAGCTGCAGGAGTAGAATTGTCGTCTGCGTTTGGCTAACCTGACTGTGAATGGGTGGGACCCAGTTGCCAGTCTGGTTGCACGGGTAAACACCTGTTGAGGAGGCATCAGTGACTTAAGCTCATCTGAGCAGAAGCCATGAAAGTATTTATAGAAGACACAGAGGGAGGCCACATTTCGACGATGGGAAAGTGGCTGCAGTTGTGGACAGATTTAATAATTTTTTTTTTTTACTATTCTGTTTTACGGTGGATTGAATCATATGATGTTTCTTTTTTCTTGGCTTTTTTTTACTGTCTGATGTTTATGTGAATGATGCTAAAATATGTCATCTTTGAGAACTGTTCTGTGGTCTTTGGCTTTGTTGACAGTTTTATTAGAAAAATTGTCAGATAACCTACGGTTAAATTAATTGTGTTTGCTATCCACAGGATTACTGTAGGTGCATATTTTAAACAGTCTGTAATTGTTCTCTCGCAACAAAGAATATTCACAAAAATCCCTTGCATATACAGCTTACACACACACACATACACACACAGATATATATATATATATATATATGATTATGAATTAAAAGTACAATGCGACACGGATATTCCTATGTTTCGAGATTGAATCTCGTCATCAGGCAATGTTGGATGTCGGTTGGGATAAGGATTTACATTTTCTGTGAAAATTTGGTTCGTTGTTAAAATGTAAATTCTTTTCACAACCAACGTCCAACATTGCCTGATGATGAGATTCTATCTCGAAACAGAAATTTCCGTGTCGTAATGTTCATTTAATTCATAATTATATGATTATATTATGCTCTACAATATTAATTGTATTAAGTACTGTTTATAAAAAGAATAAATGCCAGGGAATTCAAAATCGTAAAACCTTGGGTCCTCTTTACCTGGATATATATATATATATATATATATATATATATTGCCTAGAGATGACAAAAGAATTTGAATATATATATATATATATATATATATATATATATATATATATATATATAAACAAGAACATAATAGAGACCCTATCTTCAAATAGAAGATACAGAAGAGATGTGCTAAATGTAAAACTGGCCAGCAATTTTGTAGGCTATGTACAGTGGAAAAACTATCTAGAGCTTTGTATAAACAACCGAATAATTTATTGAATTCTAAGACGGAAATATTGAATAAATGTAGACATAGAAAGCCGTAATAGTACTTTTTTATTTTTGTCTTTGTCTTTCACCCCTCTATATAAAAATTAAAAAATTAAAATTGATTTTGTAATAAAGTTGTTATCCGCACCTCCTAGTGTTTGGTATCTCCTTTCATGGTCACGTGGATTGTCTTAATTTCCTTCTTATATGTCGTTTATATATATATATATATATATACCTATTATTGTAATATTTTGGGTAATAAGTCAGTTAAGTACCATACATGATACACGGTTGGGCTATCATATCTCGAAAAAGATCTGACTGACTGGGCAGAAGATTATCCTGCAGTAGGTTGCCATTACTTAAGTACTTCTTATACAAACAGATTACATTGCTACACAAAGGCTATCAGGCACTGGTTGTTCACTGGTCATACGAATGATTTTTATAAAAATTTAATTTTAATTTCTTTTTTAATTTCCATAAAAATCATTCCTATCAACAATGAACGACCAAGGCCTGACGAAGTACAATTAATAGTACTGAAACATGATAGCTTTTGTGTAGCAATGTAAAATATTTTTATTATAATTATCTATAAAAAGTATTACAATGTATTTGAAGTGTGCGATGTGGTGTAGGGGTTATCGCCTCGGGGTGAGAGATCGTAGAGCTGAGTTCAAATCTCCGTTGATTTCTTTTTTTTTTTTTTTTTTGCATTCACTTATGCTCAACTACAACTCAGTACTTCTCCCTCCAGCCGTGGATTAAATAGCATGACAGATTGGGTTCTGTGGCCTTGTTGGCAACCAGTCTACCGCATAAATAATGGCACCCAACTGCGGGAAAATTTTCTTTCCAGCCAGTCTTTCGAGACATATTCGCTCAAGCGTGTATCATGCATGGTCGTTAACTGACTGATTGATGATAAAATATTATAATATTAATACTGCTCTACTTTGTATAGAGCACTTTTAAAACGCAAATGCTACGAAATTAATCTTTTCTCCTTTTGTTCTTACTCTTACTAAAATTTATATATATATCTATATATATCTATATATATCTATCTATCTATATATATATATATATATATATATATATATATATATTTACAAAATGTACACTTTTTTAGTAGATGGTAGTTTGTACATGTTCTAAAGTATAACTTATAATAAATATTCATTTCTTTATTGAATACTGCTTTAAATTAATGTTTTAAACGTTGTAAATATTTTCTTCATTCTTTATTCATTTGTATATATATATATATATATATATATATATATATATATATGCGGATGACTATAGTATATATATATATATATATATATATATATATATATATATATATATCATTTACACGTTAATTTACAAATTATATTCTTAAACCTGTAGTTCTACTGAAATTATAAGGCCACAGACTCACCACGGTTGCGCTGCAGGGTCTTCAATAACAAATCGTTTTAAATTCAGAGTCGCCCTTCAACAGCCACATATCCTAATTTGTCCTGCTATTTAATACTGCTCTCAAATGTTGGAGATTCCGTGCTACGTTAATTTCACCACTAATTCTCATAGAAAGCCATTGATTTCGTGTTTCTTACTGATATAGAATTTAACCGATCAAAAGCAGTAGTGAACATGTTTACTAAGTTTCGTTTAAACTAGTAGTCTTGCACAGCACCTAGTGCGGATCGGACTCGCTTCAACCTCAGTTTCTTCTCATAAATTGTTGAAGTGTAGAACTAACTTCCGAGAGGAGAGTTCACTGCATTCTTAAACTCTTCAAGTCGATTTTCAACCGTTATCTATCGAACAAATAATATGCAGCACTTGTTTCTTGCCTATATTTCCTTAATACATCTCCATTCAATAACCCACTACATTGAGTGGCACTTGGGTCTTCTATTAGATGAATCATAGTGTTAAAAAAAAAGAAAGTGGAACGTCTTCGATGATCGTTGCGCTACGGTAGGCGCTGTTGATCGTTATTTATGCAATCAGACACGCGCGGTAAGACGAACAATAATTAAAAAAAATAAAAATAAGACTAAATATTTTCATTTGGCAAATTAACAAACACTGGCTGAGAAAATAGCAACTCGACGCAGACATAGCAGTGCCGATTCACAAAGATACAAAAATAAACATTTCTTTACGCGGATATACAATAGTATGGAGAACTGACAACGTTTAGAAAGAGAAAGCGAGACCATGAGAAGAAAGCGGGTGAGAAACCGACTGTTAGTTGCCGAAGACGCTGACGTAATATGGAATACGAGTTCAGTCTTAGACGGACACACAGATACAACAAGGAGATCGGAACAGACGGAAAGACTGAGTTGTATTTGTAAAAATGGTGATAATAACAATAACAGCAATGCCAATAATAATAATCAATGTCTGACTCACGAACACATTTAAAAAGATTTATCCATTTCCGAGTGGTTCTTTGGACAGAGAAGTGAATTTCAAGCCTTTTTATCGAGGAAGTTGTGTGGGTTTCCGGACTCTCTCTCTCTCTCTCTCTCTCTCTCTCTCTCTCTCTCTCTCTCTGTAGAATTGTCCTTTTCCTCTGTTGTGTGGGTTTCCGATCTCTCTCTCTCTCTCTCTCTCTCTCTGTAGAATTGTCCTTTCCTCTGTTGTGTGGGTTTCCGATCTCTCTCTCTCTCTCTCTCTCTCTCTCTGTAGAATTGCCCTTTCCTCTGTTGTGTGGGTTTCCGATCTCTCTCTCTCTCTCTCTCTCTCTCTCTCTCTCTCTGTAGATTTGTCCTTTTCCTCTGTTGTGTGGGTTTCCGATCTCTCTCTCTCTCTCTCTCTCTCTCTCTCTCTCTCTCTCTCTGTAGAATTGTCCTTTTCCTCTGTTGTGTGGGTTTCCGATCTCTCTCTCTCTCTCTCTCTCTGTAGATTTGTCCTTTTCCTCTGTTGTGTGGGTTTCCGATCTCTCTCTCTCTCTCTCTCTGTAGAATTGTCCTTTTCCTCTGTTGTGTGGGTTTCCAATCTCTCTCTCTCTCTCTCTCTCTCTCTCTCTCTCTCTGTAGAATTGTCCTTTCCTCTGTTGTGTGGGTTTCCGATCTCTCTCTCTCTCTCTCTCTCTCTCTCTCTGTAGATTTGTCCTTTTCCTCTGTTGTGTGGGTTTCCGATCTCTCTCTCTCTCTCTCTCTCTCTCTCTCTCTGTAGAATTGTCCTTTTCCTCAGTTGTGTGGGTTTCCGATCTCTCTCTCTCTCTCTTTCTCTCTCTCTTTCTCTCTCTCTTTCTCTCTCTCTCTTTCTCTCTTTCTCTGTCTCTCTCTGTAGAATTGTCCTTTTCTTCTGTTGTGTGGGTTTTCGGACTCACTCTCTCTCACTCTCTTTCTCTCTTTCTCTCTCTCTCTGTCTCTCTCTGTAGAATTGTCCTTTCCTCTGTTGTGTGAGTTTCCGATCTCTCTCTCTCTTTCTCTCTCTCTTTCTCTCTCTCTCTCTCTCTGTAGAATTTTCCTTTTCCTCTGTTGTGTGGGTTTCCGATCTCTCTCTCTCTCTCTCTCTCTCTGTAGATTTGTCCTTTTCCTCTGTTGTGTGGGTTTCCGATCTCTCTCTCTCTCTCTCCCTCTCTCTGTAGAATTGTCCTTTTCCTCTGTTGTGTGGGTTTCCGGACTCTCTCTCTCTCTCTCTCTGTGTGTGTGTGTGTGTAGAATTGTCATTTCCTCTGTTGTGTGGGTTTCCGATCTCTCTCTCTCTCTCTTTCTCTGTAGAATTGTCCTTTTCCTCAGTTGTGTGGGTTTCCATCTCTCTCTCTCTCTCTTTCTCTCTCACTTTTTCACTCTCTCTCTCTCTCTCTCTCTCTCTCTCTCTCTCTCTCTCTCTCTCTCTGTAGAATTGTCCTTTTCCTCTGTTGTGTGGATTTTCGGACTCTCTCTCTCTCTCTTTCTCTCTTTCTCTCTCTCTGTCTCTCTCTGTAGAATTTTCCTTTTCCTCTGTTGGTGAATGATTTTGTGCATACTCTCAGGTATCGAATCCCTGCTGGTCTCACGCGTCCTGATTGAAGTGGACTTATTTTTCTTATTATTATTTTATGTGCCGTTTACCTTCAGGACGTAGGCGATCATGACCTTCCACATCTTTGCTATCCCTTGTAGCTCTTAACACCCCTTCTCCTGTAACTCCACTTAAACCCTGCTCCACCATCCACTTGCTCATACCCATCATGTATGTCACGCGTTGTTTTCCCTGGTCTCTCCTTTCCTATATCTATCCCGTGAGTGTCGGATTCTCCTTTCCTTCCTTCATCATTACATGTCTCTGGAACTTCAGCTGTCTTTTCCTGATGTTAATATCAGTTTCCTTTTTGTTTCCATCCTCGCCGAAACCGCGCCGTTGATCACATGTTCGGTTTATGGTATCCTCAATGATCCTTCTGTAAAATCTACATTTCCATCATCTTTGATGTGATTGTCCAGCATTCGCTGCCATCTTGAAGGACAGACATGACATAACAAGCCAGTACGATCTTCTTTGTTTCCAGAGAAATTTTTCTGTTTCTCCAAACTCTACTCAACTTCTGGAATGCATCCTTAAGCCGGATAATAATCGCTGATAACCGCCGTTGAAGTGGGTAAAGAAAGAGATCATCACCAAAAGAACGTTGTTCTCTCAGACAGAGACGTGCAGTTTCTCAGTGCTGCTGTACACACACACACACACACACACACACACACACACACACACACACAAATATCAATCCCGAGTGTGGAGCTCGTTTCACTTAGATACCAAGAGGTTAGTGTTCGAGTATAGTTAAATACCCGGATTTTGAATGCTGCTTATCAAAACAGGCTGGCAAACCCCTTTTGGATGGTTTCTAGCTATATAAACATTTTACAATATTGTATTTTTTTTAATCATTTCACCCCAAGCAAGGCATTTCACTGCCACTGTTGCGCTGGGGGTTACATAGGGGAAAGAGATGAGAAAGAGTGGTTTGGGGGTTACATAGGTGAAAGTGATGAGAAAGAGTGGTTAAGGGGTTACATAGGGGAAAATGATGAGAGAGAGTGGTTAGGGGGTTACATAGGGGAAAGTGATGAGAAAGAGTGGTTAGATATAGGAAATGTCAGAAGGATGGTGATAGACGGGTAAGGATACCGAGGATGAGGGTTACATTTAAACTTCTTGAGATTGTAGCTGTCGGGGAATCAAGTATACGGAAGGGAATTCCACAGGCTGGAAGTGCGAGAAAAGAAGCTGTTGGAGTAGAAATTGCGGTTACATAATATCTGTTTCACTGTAAAAGGGTGAGACCTAATTGCTAATCTAGCATCTCGTACAAATTCATACCTAGGGCGGCACCAGTGGTTATGTTTCGCCTTTTTAAATTTGACAACTCAGGTGATCGAAAATAGAATTGAGATAAAATTTTCTGCGACTCTCCTTTTCGCAGGATAGAATTGGACTGCCAATAGGTCAACTACCCTGAGAGAAATGGGGTTGATGAGAGAATAAGAAGGCAGATTAGACACAGAGTTAGTGGTGTTAAAAAAAACAACTTCAAATGGACGAAAACTAAATCAGGCCATGGATAGTAGAAACATACCTATAGAAGAGGCGAATACACTTCGATTTAGGATATTGCCAGTAAACATAATTTTAATTAATTTGGGAATTACCTTGAATAATCAGATAATTAAAATTAAATTATATATTAAAATTACCTTTTTAAAATTAGCAACTAAGATGAACTAAAAGAGAAGTGAGAGAAAACTTTATCCGACTCTCTCTTTCACAAGACAGAAGTGGAAAAAGACTTGAGGCAGTAGAAAAGTGGTTTTGTACAAGGATGCTGAGGATACAATTGACTGGGCACGTGAGCACGATGAGGTGTTCAAGAATATTTTATAGAAATATATACATAAAAATAGACATTTATAGAAACATATATATTTTTGAAAGAAAAATATTACCAACAATAAATTTTCGAACGAAAAAACATAATACCATAACATATTTTTGAAAGAAAAAAGATTAATTCTATAATACATTTGAATACAAAACTAGAATACACCTTCAGTTTTCTAAAATAAAATATAATTTAAAAAAAAACTACCAAAATCTGACAAAATCAACTATGTGACTATATCAGTCAATTAAATGCCATAGGCTATACACGCTTTGGGCGATCATGTCTCTTTTGAGATATGACTGACTGGGCAGAATATTATCCCACAGTATGTTGCCATTGCTTTTAGCGGTAGACTGGTTACCAACCAAGGCTATAGAACCCAATCTTTCCTATTATTTAACCGATAACTAGAGAGAAGAGATGGATTAATACCTTCCCAAGAGTATTTGTGCGTTAGTGAATGAAACGAATTCAACTGGTATTCGAACTCGGTTCTCTGATTTGTCGTTCCAAGTTGATAAACACTGCACCACAGCGCACATCCACATCTCACTATCACCGAACATTAAAAAGATACCTTAAAAAGATATCTTAAAAACCCACCTTTTTGGCATTAAATAACCCACAGAGGTGTTGATATGCCGTTAAACAAAACTCAAACTCAAACTCAGACTCAAACAAAACAATTCCATCATACAAAAAAAAAAACAATACGAAAAGAAAACTTTCTTTTATATATATTTTTATATAAATTGACACTTGATAGTGCTGCGTAAGCACCTCGTGGTGATGTGATTATTAGCAATTTCCCCTCCCCCTATTACGACTGAATAGTGAATTCCTCACTGTGTGCTTCGACGTGGTGTACTGGTTAATAAGCGTGTCTCGCGAGATCAAATACTACTGAATAGTGAGTTCGATCCTCACTAGGTGCCACAAACTTTAGACCTTGTGCCACATACGCCTATAAAATCGCCATAAAAATGTGCAAAGGCACTTAAGAGGCACTTTGTAGAGGTTAACAAGCTTGTCTCTCAGCTGAATAATACGTTCGATTCTCATTGGGTGCCCCATACTTTCGACTGTGTACTAAATTTAAGTTCGTTGTGGTGCAGTGGATATCAGCCCGGAACGAAAAATCGGGGAGCCGAGTTCGAATTAGAGTTGAATTCCTTGCATTCACTTACGCACAAACACCATTTGGAAAGGTATTAATCCGTTTCTTCCCTCCAGTTATGGGTTAAATTACAGAATAGATTGAGTTCTTTAGCCTTAGCTAGCAACCACTCTACCACAGTCTATCTGCGAGATAATCTTCTGCCCAGTCAGTCATGTCTCAAAAGAGACATGATCGACCAAAGCGTGTATCACGTACGGCACTTAACTGACTAACTACAACATAAGGAAAAGTTTGGCACAGTCTTTTTTCCCATAACCATTCTCGAAGTAAGGCCTGTTTTTCAACACCTCCACAAATATAGAACACTGAACACAACACCCACAAATACGATCAACAGTAAGCAAATAGCAAATTTTCCATAAACGATTTCATAACATATCTGCAGACATTCACTTTTTTCTGGTTATTTTTCCCTCTTTAGACAAAGTTCATAATATCATAAATTATTATTATATAAGCTAGTTTTATTTTTTCTTTGTTAGTTTTAGCATGTGTCATTTTTTTTTCGGATTCCTTATATATTTGGAGAGTGTTGTGCTATTTGCACTTTTTGTTGCTAAATGATGTCATTGTTAAACTAGATTCTGTTACTCTCAGAAATATTTACAGTAGTTTTGTATTTGTTTTATTATTATTATTTTCATCATATTAGTTTTATTATTACTGTTTTATTTAACAATGACATCATTTATGAACAAAAAGTGCAAATAGCACAACACTCACCAAATATATAAGGAATCTGAAAAACAAAAATGAAACATTATTAACTATTATATATTATTGTATATTATTTATATTGTTTTATTAGATATTATTAGATGATTAAAAAGATAGTTCTTGATATTCTTGACATTGTAATATTATTTTCTCTATATGAACTACATTCTATTTTATTTCATAATTAATTTAATTATGTTTTCTCCCTATTATTAGTTATATTATGTGGTTTGTTTTGGTTTTTATGTCCAAACAAGCTATAATACCTTTATCTGCGATACTAAGTATTTCACCACCCAACACCAATAATATAGCAAATTTGAACATATATATGAGGGTGGATTGATAAGTAATGTTTCCTACCACATGACTTCGTTAATTGTAAAGTAATAATTATTGAATATATATATATATATATATATATATATATATATATATATATATATAAACTTATTTATAAATGGAACTTTGTGTGTGTGTGTCTGTGTGTATGTGTGTGTCTGTTGTCCGTTACCTATAGACTCCGAAATGGCTGAACTGATTTTCTTGAAAATTGACACAGTTGTACTATAAGCATCTGCGAGTGTTCTTAGCTAGGGTTTGTGTTGAGGGACTCTCGATAAATATCGAAAATCGATAATCGAAAAAATCGGGTTATAGAAGGAGTGGTCCGATTTTAATCAAATTTGATACACTCATAGACAAAGACATAAGAAACTATATTCAGAAGTTTCAAGGTTGCAGTTCTTACAATAGTGCAGAAAATCAATATATATATATATATATATATATATATATAAGTTTTCATTACACCCGAGCAACGCCGGGCTATACTGCTAGTATATATATATATATATATATATATTGTAATGGTTGTTACAATGGTTTATAAATTCATAGTATCCCAACACAAAAGTTTTCGCGTTTCGAAGCTACTATGTGCGCTTCTCATCTAGTGATTAGTTGAAATTAAAATTAAAATTGTGAAAACGGTTTATTTATGGTGATATGATGTTTAAGTGAATGTGGGGTGGGAGAGGCGCACATAGCAACTTCGAAATGCGGGAAATGCGAGAAAGGAAGCTGATGGAGTAGAAGTGGCGGCTGCATTTAGTTGATTTAACTGCAAAAGGATGGGGCCTTTGTTGCCAGTCTGATTGCTCGAGTAAATTCTTGTAGAGTGAGCATCAGTGCGCTTAGCTCGTTTGAGCAGAAGCCATGAAAATATTTTTAGAAGAGACAGAGGGAAGCCACATCCCGCCTGTGAGAAAGTGGCTTGAGTCGAGCCGCCAGGTCGGGACCGATCACATTACAGATTTTCCTTTGGAGCATGTTGAGAGCACTGAATTGAACAACAGAAGCACCTGACCAGATATGACAACAGTGTTCTATGCACGGACGCATGATTGATTTATATATGTCAAGATAGATTAAGGTGGAAAAAAACTTCCTGGCTCGACACAGTGACTCAACCTTCCTAGCATTTGATTTAGCTATTGATTCAATGTAATGATTCCACTTGAGGTCGGAAGATAGGTTAAGGCCTAGGAGGAGGAGTATATTTCTTTCAGGGAGTCTCGTTTTGTCTATGCTTATAAGAGGTGCAGGAAAGATTGCCTGTGATAGTTGCGAGCGCTTAAACAACGCGTTCACAGAATACGACAGAAAGACCTTCAGCGTGTGATCAGTCGTGACATTTCGGAACTTACTCTCAATGGTCATCAGCAAAAAGAGAAGCCCAAAATGCCACATACAGGTGATGGATAATAAAATCAAGCGGGTACAAAAATTTAAATACCTGGGAAGTTTTCTAACAGAAGACGGAAAGTGCAACACAGAGATCCGAAGGTGAATCGGCATGGTAAAAGAGGCATTCCAGAAGTTGAGTAGAGTATTAAGAGACAAGAAATTTTTCCTAGAAACAAAGAAAAGAGTACTAAATTGCTATGTGATGTCAGTTCTTCAATATGGCAGTGAATGCTGGGCCATATCATCAAAGATGAAGGAAAAACTTGAAGCAATTGAAATGTGGTTCGACAGAAGGATGGTGTGGATATCATGGATTGAGCATGTAAGCAATGATGAGGTTTTGAAAAGGATGGAAAAGAAAAGAAAATTTATACTGAGCATCAGGAAGAGACAACTAAAGTTTCTGGGATATGCAATGAGGAAGGAGGGCTTGGAGACCCTGATAATAACAGGCCAGATAGAAGGCAAAAGAGGCAGGGGAAAGAAGCGTATAACATATTTGAAGGGCCGGTCACGGTGGATGACAGAACGAGGGTTGTGCAATGTAAGAGAAAAAAAGCGTGCCAAGTGCCACCAGGGATAGAGAGACATGGAAAGCCGTGATCACTTACGTCCTGAAAGGACAGGGCACAAAGATGAAGAAGAAGAAGAAGAAGTGTTTATGCACTTACTTTCACCTCAATCTTTGTTTTCCCTCTTTTCACACACTCTCTTTACGTACACTCCCGGCCATAATTATCAGGCCACCCCAGTTTTTAAAAAAATGATGTATTTCATACTATTTTAGTATTTATTGCCAAATGAAAATAGAATGTTTTTTTTGTTATTATTATTTTGCAAATTATTACAAGGCAAAGAAGCAAAGATGAACTCGTCCGAGTCACCCTAAATATTTTTCATTCTTTCACTGATGAAACTGCAATATATGTAATTGTCAAATATTTATAAATTCATTTGATGCACATGTTATCAAGCAATATTAACAAAAGAACCATTCTATTTTCATTTACAATTATTCAGTTGGCAATAAATAACAAAAAATAGTATGAAATACATCACTTTTGTAAAACATTGGGGTTGCCTAATAATTATGACCGATAGTGTAGATAACACTGTGAATCTCTCGTTTACATTCAATGTCTTGTGAGAGCCTTCAGAACATCTTGTTTATTTATATATACAGTTATTATAATTCTTCAAACCTTATTTCCATGTTACTTACCTGCGTTGTGGTACAGTGGATATCGGCTCGGAATGAGAAACCGGGGAGCCGAGTTCGAATTCCAGCTGAATCCATTGTATTCACTTATGCGCAAATACCCTTGGGAAAGTATTAATCCGTATCTTCCTTCCAGTTATGGGTTAAATAGCAGGACAGATTGGGTTCTATAGCCTTGGTCGGCAACCAGTCTACCGCAGAAAGCAATGGCAACCTACTGCGGGATAATCTTCAGCCCAGTCAGTCATGTCTCTTTCGAGACATGATCGCCCAAGCGTGTATCACGTATGGCACTCAGCTGACTGACTGAATATAATAATTGAACATATGATTAAGGCCGCTACTGGGCATAAAGTGGGGGATCAGTTTTATACTGTTATGAAGTAATAAACTGATCCCCCTCTTATTACTATATAATGATATAATACATATCTTCCCTTTCTAACTATGAGTCAAATAGCAGGACAGATTGGATTCTATAGCCTTGGTCGGCAACCAGTCTACCGCAGAAAGCAATGGCAACCTACTGCGGGATAATCTTCTGCCCAGTCAGTCATGTCTCTTTCGAGACATGATCGCCTAAGCGTGTATCACGTATGGCACCTGAACTGACTTACCTTAGAAATTTCAAGTTAGTTTTATTCTAAGTAGTATTTTATTTTTGTTCTTACTCGTTGTTTTCGTGTTCCGGCCATTGTATTTTCAGTATCCCTCCTATAACATCATATTACTGTTGCTCCAAGTCTCTTCTTAATCAGTGAGAAACTTGTCCAGCATCCACTGTTGCATAGGATTATTGATAGTACATAGCGGTTAATCAATCCTTGCATTGTTTCTAAGGAAATTTGCCCGTTTCTTAAGAGATTAGCTTTTTGGAAAGCATGTTTCTCTAGTTTAATGAGTCTTCCGATTTCTCTTCATAATTAACATATTTGATTTCGCTATCTGATTCTTCTCATATTTAATTTTGCTCATATTTAATTTTATTTAAATTTGCTGATATTTTATTTTGCTGATATCTAATTTTGTTCGTTTTTAATTTTATCTCAATTTGCTTGTATTCAATTGTATTTAATTTTCTTCATATTTACTTTGATTTAATTTTGCTCATATTTAATTTTCTTTTGCTTGTCCATAAATAACTAACTTCTTCAAATAACTTGTGGAATATTGACAATGCTTCATCTAAGCACATCAAAGGATATGTGGAAAGCTAAAAGGAAGTAATTTAATGTTCATGATGAGTTTATGTTTTTCCTTAAAAGGAAAAATTAAAGTCATTGACTGAGCTAAAAATTGACTTTATTAAAAAATAATTAAAAACAAAAAACATATTTAGTGTTTTATTTAAAGAGAAATATTCACCAATTAAGGTTCAAATCTTTAGTAAATTACTTTGAATCGGTTGCAAAAATTTTCTGATTTTTGGTGCTGAGTTGTCCCGGTGTCAAGTTGTCCTGGAGCTAAATTTTCTCGGTGTTTAAATGTACTGGCGTTCAGTGGGGGCTGTTGAGTTGTCCTTGTGCTGAGTTTTCTCGGTGTTATATTATCCTGGTGCTCAGTCAATTATTTAACCCATACATTGAGTAAAATGGATTCACGCTCTTTCCAAAGCCACTAGAAAAAGTGAAGGAAAAAATCGACCCGAGTTTGAATTCTGGTCGCTTTTACAATTGTTACACCGTCTCCATCGCCTTTGGTGTGTGTGAAAGTGAATGCTTGTAATTCCCTATAAAGTTATACAACATTCTTGAACACAACAGACATTCATGGACAGTTGATGCATTGACAGACAATAGATTACTCAGAAGTGTTAGGGTTCACTCTGGGGTAACGGTTACCGTGATTATCCCTTACTTGTAAGTCCAATCATCACTGGGTGTCTAATATAAGATCCGACATTGAATAATTGATCAGGGATTCCGTAAAATCACTTACCCAACCAACAAACCATTTTTCGACATAATCTCCTTTGTTAATGCACTTGGTCCAGGAATTCTTTATTGAGAGTACAGTGACAAATTCTGATCAAAATTCCTGTGTGAAATTGCGTACTTGCTGAACTACTCTTGCAGATAATCAATAGTTTCATATTTTTTTCATGTGCAAAAAAACATTGAATTCTAAGCAAAATCAATCACACTGTCTGGTTTGTTAATCGAATATTGATTATTCTGAGCTACTTTAATGTTTATACTTTAAAGTTGTTGACTAAACAAAATGTTTGTTGTCACTAGCAATGAAAACAATCTGTAGCCAAAACAAGAGTTATAAGGGCGCCCTTCCGTAGGTTAATAGCGAGAACAAGGCGCTTTCCCGTAGGTTAATGTCCAGCGAGAGCAGGGCAGCTTGCCGTAGGTTAATGTTCAACGAGTAACAGTCTTGTTGGCCATTACTCAGAGCACTGAGTTCGATCCTCACTGGGTCCTCCCATACACTTTTTTTTCTTTTTAATCATATCACCCCAAGCAAGGCGGTAATGCCACTGAAGCGCAGGGGGCTACGTAAGAATGAAAAGATTGGGAAAGAGAAAGCCGGGAACCACATCCTAAACAGGCAACAAGGGATGAGCCTCTACACCTGTTCAATAGACGTGGGTGGAGTGTGAACCGGGCGATAGTTTAGTCTATCTACTTCAATTGAGGGAAAAAAATGAAAAAAAAGAGTGAAAAGATTGGAAAAGAGAATGCCGGAAACCACATCCTAAACAGGCAACAAGGGATGAGCCTCTACACCTGTTCAATAGACGTGGGTGGAGTGTGAACCAGGCGATAGTTTAGTCTATCTACTCCAATGCTTAGTCTATCTACTCCGTGTCAAAATAAGCTTAGTTTCTTCGGGGTAGGGTAGCAGTGAACTAGGCTAGTCTGTTTGCCTATTAGTACTGATTAGTGATTTTGATCTTTGCTGAGTGCCTCGTGCAAAATTCCTTATCAAATAAACCAACAAGTGTTGACATGACGGAAAATCAACCAGCCAACAATCGGCTGGAATGACTGACTAATTTTGTTTTTAATCATTTCACCCCAAGCAAGGCCACTGACGTGCAGGAGGTTACATAAAAGAGTTGAAGTATTAGGCAGGAGAAGAGTGAAAACAAAAACGACCCGCTATAGGGGATGAAAAAGAAATAGCAAGAGAAGGGTATGAACACAGGAGTGAAGACAGTTGCCAAGGTAGATAAAAAGGAAAACAACAAGATACACGGGGTGATGTAGAAAGGGCTGGAATTAAGTGGATAAGAGATGGGAATTGACTTTGCATATAAATTCCGTCAGGTTATAGCCGTCAGGAAAGCAAGTATATGGAAGCGAATTTAACAGGCGGGAAGCGCGAGAAAAGAAGCTGTTGAAATAGAATTGTTATCTAACTGTAAAAGGGTGAGACCTTGTTTCCAGTCTGGTTGCCCGAGTAAATTCTTGTGGCGGGAGCACCAGTGACATAAGTTCGTCAGAGCAGAAGCAAAGAAAATATTTATAGAAGAGACAGAGAGAAGCGACATCCCGTCGATGAGAAAGTTGCTCGAGTCGAGCTGCCAGGTCGGAACCGATCACATTACAGATTCTCCTTTGGAGCCTATCGAGAACACTGAAATGAACAGCAGGTGCACCTGACCAGATATACCAACAGTATTCCATGCTCGGTCGGATGGTTGATGTATACATGTGCATATCACCGGATGCTCATGCAAAATTAGACATTAAATAACCGCAAAAGGATTGAAAATTTGTAGAATCAACCAACCTATAATTTTAGAATTTCATTTCTGAGAGGAATAATTGTCAATAATCTTGCATTATTTCAATCAATTTCTCTCACCTTAGTTGATACAGATGTTATTATAAGCACAATCTTTTGACCAAAAAACTTCTGCTCATTATCAGGTGTCCATTATTTGGGCGATAAAGGATATCTGTTGATTGTTTTGATATTTTGTACCTATGACGTCAGAAATTGTCGTTCCTGTTGAATTGGTGCTTAACTACCTGATCCAAAGATTGAATTCATAACCAGTAGATTAGATAGATGTGGATATACGATATTAGTTATGAATGTTATTTTCAAAAAGTGGCAATGAGTTCAGTCTCTGAATCAGGTAGTGAAGCACCAATTCAACAGGAACTAACAATAACTGACATCATAAGGCCAAAAAGCCACAACAATCAACAGATATAACTTATTAACAAGTTACTGAACATTTGTTGATGACAAGATGTTATTTAGTCGAAACGTGGTCTGTATTAACATCTATAGCAACCAAGATGAGGACATTAGTTCAAAATAAGACAAGAATATCAACCAGATTAATGTAATGAAACGTTGTGATAATAAAAAAAATCGGAAAAGTTTTTAAACTAATGATAATGCATCATCTCAGAACATTACATGTCATGGTGTGTGCACAAGCCAAAAGGTTGTGACCAAAGCAGGCAAGAGCCAAGCAGAACTAGTGCCAGGTTCTCCTGGGACTCTCCAACCTGAATCTATTGTATGTCCACCTCACCCTCACTACATCTCAATTTTCATAAGGTCAGTCAGTTAAGTGCCATACGTGAAACACGTTTGGGCGATCATGTCTCTTTCGAGACATGACTAGCTGGACAGTAGATTATCCCGCAGTAGGTTGCCATTGCTTTCTGCGGTAGACTTATTGCCAACAAAGGCTATGGAACCCATTCTGTCCTATTATTTAACCCATAACTGAAGGGAAGAGACGGATTAATACTTTTCCCAAGGGTATTTGTGCGTAAGTGAATGCAAGGAATTCAACTGTAATTCGAACTCGTCTCCCTGATTTCTCGTTCCGAGCCAATATCCATTGTACCACACTGCACATCCTTTCATAAGGTAGTATTCATATAAAATACAAATTTTTTATAACCTAATTATGCGACGGTATTTTTTTAATTTGAATAATTTTAACACATTCAACATTGTAGATAACAAAATCGTGATTTTTATAGAATTTTTTTTTCCCCAAAGCTTAGCATGAACGAAAGAAATTAACGGATTTGAACAAATAAGAAAAGACCCCAAACTAACAACAAATTCGGCAAAAATTTTTCATCCTTTAATAGCTGTGCTTAGTTTAATTTATAAAGTATATAAATGTAGTTAGGAAAAAATATTAATGAGATCACAAACCATTGCCCGGGAGCCCCAATCAGACTTGCCCACCACCCGGTCGAGAGAAGTACACATTGGTCCTGTAGCCAAAAATGTTTGTATAAGCCGACTTATATATGTGAGGGATATTGGATGCATCTACAAGTGCTTTCAAGGTGAAACTGAAACCTAAATATAAACAAATAAGCAAGAACAGCTTCCCGTTCCCAGGATTTTTTTTAGAAGCATCTCGCACATGCTTAAGGGCCTGTTTTTTTTTCTCTTCTTTTTTTTTTTTTTCATCTGACTGATTCATTCAATTATTCACACAATACGTTTTATCTTACTTTTTGGTGTTTTTTTTTTTCTTTTTTTTTTTTTTTTGTCTCCATCTTTCTCTTCAGCTCTGATACAGAATTTCCAGCATTGCCTTCACTTTCTCTTTTTGTTTCGTTGGAGTTTTATAATTTTCCTCTTTCCATCTCCTTTTCCCGCTCTTTAATTGACTTTAATTAGACTTATTTTAAAGGCGCTAATGAAATTAATAATGAATTAATAAAGAACTAATTGCTACTTAGCGTCAGCCTGGAAGAGAAGCATTGCGACTTCCGTATTTTATTTTATTTTTTTATTCTATAATGGTTTCGTATTTGTCCTGTTTCAGAACCTCAGGCCAATCGCTACAACGTGAGCAGAAAGTACAAAGATCGCCAATTTCTATTCAAATACACAAAAGTTGAAAATATTCGTCGACAAACAATTCTTAGAAGGTGCTCTTCTAAAAATCCTAAATTCCCAATATTGGATATTATATAAGGCCCCAACAAATAGAATACACCCTACTTAAACAATAGACGATAGGAAAAATGTATCTTCAATTAACCTGAACTTGACCCATAAAACCAGAAGATATTTTAGCTACTCTTTAAGGATAGAATAATGAGCCTAATATGTCATGCCATCTTCTTTAATATGTGTCATCGTTTCTGGACGTGGGATATCATAACCTTCCATCATTGCCTCTGTAGCACTAAATAATATTTGTCTAATTACGAGCTTTCTCAAACCTTGTTCAGATATTTATTTATGAAAATTCATTAAGTAGATTATCCGATATTGTCTTCTGCCTCTCTTACCTTCACCATTCCATGAGATTCTCAGACTCTTCAAGCCGGTTTTCCTCATTTTCTATCCTACATAGTTTAACTGTGTCTTTGTAGTGATAAATAAGTGTTATATTTTTCATTTTCCTAAAATCTTGTCTCCTCCATGATATTCTCCAAATTTTCTTGAAGAAGCACATTTCAGTTGCCTCGTCTTCTCTTCATCTGTGAGGAAAATTGTCCGATATTCACTGCCATATAGGAGACTCGATATTTCTTAGTAGTAGAGTATTTCTTTCTTTTTTGTTATTTACAATGAAAATTTATTTTCTTGTAAACATTTTGGTTATATTTTAAAAGGATCATTTTCAATTGTAATGCGGCTTCAGAATTCTTTAGCACATTTACCGCCGTCTGTAATTTCTGTTATTGCATTACTTTGAAGTTCTCCATTTTGTAGCTCGCATGTTGGGCTAATGATCTTTTTTTTTCTTTTCTTACAATTTGATTGATATTATTTGATACAAAATGGAATTATATTGAATAATTTTTACTCGTGGTTAAAAAAAAACTGCACACAACGCACAGCTGTCAAGCTTCCCTTTCCTAACCGATATGAATGCCGATTTTCTAGTCGGGCGTTTATTCTTGTTAAACGATTTGCATAATATATTTTACTGTTAAATCAGGTCTTGTGTCGTAATAAGCGAACGATAGTAAATAACATAGTACAGTACTAGTGTTACAAATTAAGTGTAACAAAAAGAAAAGAAATGTTTGCTTAAAACTCAGAGTTAAAAATCACAAACAAATATTTAATTTGCAAAAACATTAAATGAAAATATTTACAAATATCCATTTTTCTCATTGAACAAGAAAATCAGAGTTTACTACTGGCAGGCGAAGTGTTACGAAGGAGAAGGAAGGGTCAAATATCTGTACCCAGTTAAGATAGCGAAGAAGTTTATGTGCTATACTTTTTGGAAATCCTCAAATGAGTATATACAGAATAATTATTAGTTCTTTCAATGAAAGAGTCAAAACTATTTATTTACCTAATTTATTTACTTAATTTACATTTTTTTTCAAACTAGGAACACACAAATACACAAATACTCTTCTTCTTCTTCTTCTTTTTCTTCTTCTTCTTCTTCTTCTTTTTCCATGTGGCTTGTCATTTCAGGACTTATGCAATCATGGCCTTACACGTCTCCCTATCCCTGGTGGCTCTTAGCACGCCTTCTACTGTTACACCACACTACCCCCGTTCTGCTATCCACCCAGTTAAGTACGTTACACGCTGTTTTCCTCTGCCTCTATATCCCGCTATCCGGCCTGTTAGTACCAGGTTCTCCAAGCTCTCCCTCCTCATTGCATGTCCCAGGAACTTTAGCTGATGCTCAGTATGAATTTCCTTTTTGTTTCCATCCTTTCCAAAACCTCATCATTGCTCACGTGCTCGGTTCCTGATATCCACAGCGTCCTCCTAATACCAAATAAAGTCCTAGCAGCCATTCCGTCTTTAAACAGGGAAGGCAGCTTAGAATTAATTAAAACTGTCTCAAGTGTTGGATTGGCCAAAAGGTTCGTTTGCTTATTAAATAGAAAATTTACATAATAAACCGAACGAATTTTTGACTAACACAAAACTTAGAGAAGAAACTGTAAGTGCGATCTTCACAAAGCAGAAAAACTGTTCTTTCGGTTGGCCGCAGCACACCAATTTTTTTAAACCGAAGCACTTTTAAGATGATATTTATGTACTTTTTTTTTTGAGACAACACAGAAAAATTCTATAGAACACCATACATTGTGGGTATAAAATACTGACAATTTATTCGTCCTGGGTATGACGATAAACTATATCCAGCAGCAAGACGGAAGATTCAAGATTAGAGTTCTTGAGGAGAGTTGAACCATCTTTTAATTGCTGTTATTTCCAGGTCCACTCTGAACTCTTAGGGTCCCAACTTAAATTGGGGTCAAACTCTATGAAAGTATAAAAAATAAATTTTTATAATAAAAATATCAGCAATACATTTTTCTAAAGAAAGTTACTAATGCACCTAAGAAAATTAATTTTTGCAATTAAATGACCTACAAAGAGTATAATATGTCGTTAAAGAAACAAACTTACGATTGACATCGAGCAAAAATATGCTACTGTCACACTGAAGAGGTCTATATTTTAACCCTCTGGTTTCTGGCCTTTTCATGCGCTTTAAGTCACTAATGACACATCCCTCAATAAGTCCCGGGCCTGACATGTAAATGGCACCACTAATAAAAATCTATATTACTTTTATTAATTACTAGCCTTCAAATAACACGTAACAAAATTAGGACCCAGTCGGATTATTAATTACATATAACAGTTATTTAAGCGAAGCTACTGTTGCAAATTTTCAAAACAATGGAAAAATTTGAATTTTGTGTATTGATAAAGTATTGCTTTCTTATGGGAAAAAACTGCTCAAAGCAATGGTTTGATAAATCTTATTCGGACTCTGCTCAGGCGGAAACAATGGTTAACAGGTGGTGTGCTGACTTTAAACGTGGTCGTGCAGACACAAATAATGCTGAACGCTCAAATCGCCCAAAATCGGCAGTTGTTCTGGAAAACACCAAAAAAATCCCCAAACTCGTTTAGGCTGATTATATATTGAAGTTGTGTGAGATAGAAAAGGAGCTGAACATATTAGAAGGCAGTGTATTCACCATTCTGCGCGAAAATTTCTCAATATGAAATAATATTTCTTATAATATAATAATATAATAATAATATAATAATAATAAATATAATAATAATATAAAAATAATTATAATAATAATAATTATAATAATAATAATATAATAATAATATAATAATAATAATAATAATATAATAATAATAAAATTTCTCAATATGAAATAATATTTCTTATAATATAATAATATAATAATAATATAATAATAATAAATATAATAATAATATAAAAATAATTATAATAATAATAATTATAATAATAATAATATAATAATAATATAATAATAATAATAATAATATAATAATAATAAAATTTCTCAATATGAAATGATATTTCTTATAATATAATAATATAATAATAATATAATAATAATAAATATAATAATAATATAATAATAATTATAATAATAATAATTATAATAATTATAATATAATAATAATATAATAATAATAAATATAATAATAATATAATAATAATTATAATAATAATAATTATAATAATAATAATATAATAATAATATTATAATAATAATAATAATAATAATAATAATATAATAATAATAAAATTTCTCAATAAGAAATAATATTTCTTATAATATAATAATATAATAATAATAGAATAATAATAAATATAATAATAATATAATAATAATTATAATAATAATAATTATAATAATAATAATAATATAATAATAATAAAATTTCTCAATAAGAAAGCTGTGCTCAAAGTAGATTCCTCGATTTTTGACAGTTGATTAAAAACAAAAATGACGATTCAGATTCAGTTGTTTGCAACTGTTTCAAGGAGTTTTGTGTAAATATGTGACAATAAATGAAACATGGATCCATCACTTCACACAGGGGTCAGATCCGCAGTCAGGTGAGTGGACAGCAACAGGTAAATGCCGTTCAAGATGACCAAAGACGCAAACATCAGCAGGCAAGTTTTGGGCCTCCGTATTTTGGGAATATTAGCGAATATTATATAGCATTATAAGTGCGTTTGAAGGAAGAAATCGCAAAAAAAAAACTGTCACAAATGAAGAAGAAAAATGTTATCTTTCACCAAGATAACGCACCGAGTCACAAGTCGATCGCAATGATGGCAAAACTACATGAACCTCACTTTAAATTGCTTCCCTAACCACTCTATTCTCTAGATCTGGCCCCCAGCGACTACTGGCTGTTTGCAGATCTCAAAAGACTGCTCCAGGGAAATACATTTGGCTCAAATGCAGAATTGATATCAGAAACTGGGGCGTATTTTGAGGCCAAAGACAAATCGTTCTATAAGATATCGAATTATTAGAGAATCGTTGAAATCAGTGTATCACCCTAGAAGAAGACTATGTTGATGAATAAAGTTGAATTTTGCTAAAAAAGTTGTTTATTAGGGTTTATTGAGTGATGTGTTAATCAACTAAACTCGGGAATATATAGTACCAAGATGACCTTGGTTTTGTTTTTGTACAACTTCAAGAAGAGGGAAAAGATTTGTTGTACTACTATGAAATCTTCTGTGATTTCAGAATCGTATATCTCTTTTAAAGGTAATAAATTATATGCTATCCTAAAGATGTGGTAGTTATAATAAATTAATAACACAAAAATGACAGTAAACATTTTCTAGAGCGTTCAAAGTTTTGATCGTTGATTATTTTCTTTGCTGAAGACTGAGTTTAAATGCGTGCCATCTCTCTACAAGAAAATTATGACCTTTAGAATTCTAACAGCGTCAACTATTTTATTTTAATTATTTATTAGCCATTTTGGTACCATCTTATTTTATTTTTATTTTTTTATATATATACATTTACATATTTTTTAGATATTTTACTCATGATTTATTTTATGTCGGGTTAAATTTTCTTCATCATTCCGAACTAGCTTACACCGCGACAGACCACTCACATGACCCGCTATAGCCAATCAGCAGGGCACAGTTGCTTTATTTCTTCAAAAGACAACTCTTGCATCACAGGCATCACCAACAAACGACAATTTTCTTTTTATTTATCTCGTATTGTACGAAGGTAACTAAAGTGAGTGACAAGAAAGGATTACAAATAAACTGCAAGAAAAGCGAATGCATGGTCCTCAGCAAAAAGGGCAGCCCAAAATGTCAAATACAGATGAGGACTACGAAAACCAAGCAGGTCCAAAGTTTAAATATCTGGGAAGGGTTCTAACAGAAAACGGAAAGTGCAGTATAGAGATACGAAATAGAATGTGCAGGTAAAGGACACGTTCTAGAAGCTGAGTAAAGTATTAAGAAACAGGACGATTTCGCTAGAAACAAAGAAGAGAGTACTGGATTGCTATGTGATGTCAGTTCTACAATATGGCAGCGAACGCTGGACAATATCACCAATAGTGAAGGAAAAACTTGAAGCAACTGAAATATGGTTCTACAGAAGGATGCTACGGATATCATGGATCGAGCATGCGAGCGATGATGAGGTTTTGGAAAGGATGGAAACGAAAAGGAAAACCAAGCAGGTACAGAAGTTTAAATATCTAGGAAGGGTTCTAACAGAAAACGGAAAGTGCAGCATAGAGATACGAAATAGAATGTGCAGGTAAAGGACCCGTTCTAGAAGCTGAGTAAAGTATTAAGAAACAGGACGATTTCGCTAGAAACAAAGAAGAGAGTACTGGATTGCTATGTGATGTCAGTTCTACAATATGGCAGCGAATGCTGAACAATATCATCAATAGTGAAGGAAAAACTTGAAACAACTGAAATATGGTTCTACAGAAGGATGCTACGGATATCATGGATCGAGCATGCGAGCGATGATGAGGTTTTGGAAAGGATGGAAACCAAAAGGAATTTAATACTAAGAGCCACCAGACATAGGGAGACGTGGAAAACCATGATCGCCTAGGTCCTAGAAGGACAAGACACATAGAAGAAGACAATTGTTTTACCATCGTTGCTACGAGAGGGAGAAGCTATGATTTGTCGCCACGTGTCGGCTTCTCATTACAAAAAATCTGGTTGTAGGTGGAGGGGCTGTGTGAGAGAATGAAAATTAATTAATAAACTAGTAAATAAAAAAATTCATTTTCCCATAATGCAAATGAAAAACAAACGGCAAGAGTTTGTGACCCCACTTCCGATAAAGAGAACCTCTCTCTCTCTCTCTCACTCACTCCCACTCTCTCTCTCTCCCTCTCTCTCTCTCTCTCTTTCTCTCTCGAACTCTGAATCACTGGACGTGTTTTTGCAACGCTCCTCGTAAAAGGAGTAAGTCACCCTTTCCCAACGTCATGATAATTTGAGGTGAACTCTCTCTTATACCCCGAGTTAGCATACGCATGTGCGTCAATAAAAACATACCCTTAACCTTCCAACCCCGTTTGTGTTATTTATTAGGGTTCAACGACATTATCATATTCTGATCAGTCAGTCAGTTAAGTGCCATACGTGATACACGCTTGGGCGATCATGTCTCGAAAGAAACAATATTGACTGGGTAGAAGATTATCCCGCAGTAGGTTTCCATTGCTTTCTGCGGTAGACTGGTTGCCAGCCAAGGCTATGGAACCCAATCTGTCATATTATTTAATCCAAAACTGGAGTATAGAGACGGATTAATACCTATTCCAAGGGTATATGCGCGTAAGAGAATGCAACGAATTAAACTGGAATTCGAACTCGGCTCCCCGATTTTTCGTTTCAAGTATATCGCTATACCACAACACACATCCATATTCTGAAACCGGACGAAAAACCGAAGTACCAACCCCACTACAGCCATATTAACTCTTTTAACCTTAACGCCTTATGGTCATATAGCAAAACTTTAACAGAAATAATCCATTGCTGTCAGAGGTTGCCATCCATGAGGTCTTTTAAACAGTACTTTAAACTTCTGCACAAGTTTACTCATTCAGTAACACTGTACAAACGGCTGTTTGTGCGTAGACGCAGTGAAGTTAAAATACTTGTTTGATGGAACGGAAAACACTCCTTCTTGCAACATGTCGTACCAGATATCACTGAAGATTATAACTGGCACTAGCTTTCTTTTTAGGAGTTTAACACATTTCTAAATTTAGTTTGTTCTCTTTGAAGAAAATAAAAACTTTAATTGCACTCTTGGTATTTCTTTCAAGCAATTTTTACATATTTTATTTAAACATTTAGCTAAACATTTGCACTGGGAAAATGGTTGATTCCCTGTACCGATGAAGTAAGTATTGAGTTCAAGCATAGAACAGACTGTCGCCGCTTGGTGTTGATGTCAGTGTCCGATTCTACACACACAAACACACACACACACACACACACACACACACATACATACATATAAACAGGGTAAGATGGATAAATTGTCGTCTAAATTACGCAATAATTAAAAAAACACTAACATCTATACTAACTAAAATTGTACAAACATATCTTGAATTACGAAACTATAAATTTCTTCGATAAAATTGCAATTGGCATCAACCACGATATTCAGACTACTTCGGAATCTCCTACAACTCTTCTGGGCGGTTTCCTTCTTTGAGTTGGTGAATGCGGCCATTATCCTTGCTTTCAGTTCATCTTTGGTGTTACAAAGAGTATGTTGGTCTTTCGCTCAACTGCCCCCACACATAATAGTCGAAGAGGTTGCTGTCTGGAGAGTTAGGTGGCCAGATGTAAGGGGTGATGTGGTCGCAGGAATTGTCTGACTGAGTTCTCCTTATCATGGTGCAGAGTCCTGTTGCCAGGTATAAGGACTTCCAGCTGCCACCCTCTTCAACCAGAGCAGTACTACTTTTTCAAGGCACTTGGTGTACGCCTCTGTATTGAGTTTGAGTTCCTGTGGGAAGATGAATGAAGGCATAATCTCGCTATCAGTAGTGATCACCCCAAAAAACCTTCGTAACCACCATTAGACTCATCCAACTCTTTCCGAATCTTCTCTTTGCACTGTCCTCATATTGACTACCGAACATTCTGAAATGTTCGTATTGGAGTTTTCGGTGCGAATGCCAAGTAGTACAGCATGCCTTTTCCAAATTTCTTACGGGATGAATCACATGATGGTGGACCCTTTTTTTTCGGAGTCAGTGCCCAACGGACCCTACTATACTGTGCAGACAACTAAATAAACAAAGTGTATGAGCGTAATTAAAGATATAAAACAGTGACAATTTACCCATCGTACTCATGTGCGTTATGGTGCAGTGGATATCGACTGGGAACGACAAATCGGAGAGCGGAGTTCGAATTCCAGTTGAGTTCCTTGCATTCACTTACACACAAATAACCTTTGGAAAAGGTATTAATCCGTCTCTTCCCATCAGTTATGGGTTAAATAACAGGCCAGTTGGGTTTTATATCTTTGACTGGCAACCGGTCTACCTCAGAAATAATGGAAACCTACTGCAGGAAAATCTTTTGCACAGTCAGTCATGTCACGAAAGAGACATGATCGCCCAAGCGTGTATCACGTATGGCACTTAACTGACTGACTCAGTGTATATAAGCAGCAAGTATTCATCCAAACATGATTGATTAAAAACAACCAACAAGGTCTGTCTCTTTAATTTTTTAGAAACATTATAAATTAATTATAGAATTAAACAGACTTTGCCTGTTCTTTTTAATCAAACTTGTTATACATATGTCTATATATGTGTGTGTGTGTGTGTGTGTGCGTGCGTGTGTGTGTGTGTGTGTGTGTGTGTGTGTATGTGTGTGTGTGTGTGTGTGTGTGTGTGCGTGTGTGTGTGTGTAGAAAGAGAGGGTATACTAAGTTTATGCATAGAACATTTTGTTTTTGGATCTCCTCTATTCCTGGTAAGATCTAGTTTTTAGGTTTGTGAATTTGATTTCAGCCTAGACCTCTACAACCACAACTGCGCCAATTTTTTTTATGTATCAGACTTTTACTCAGCTATGTAATGGCTTTTAGATTGATTAGGCCCTTGAATTTTTATTTCTATTTTTGTCTGATCTTTTTGCCTCTTTGTTGTTATTTCGTCTTCTATTTAATATTGATCGCTTAGGTGCAGATTTTGTTTGAATTGCTAGCTTTCTTTAACTGTTAAGAATAGCTTCTTTTTTTTTTACTTGATTCTTAAAATTATAGTGAAGTCTTTGATTTGATCCAAGTATCTTTAAACATTATGGTTATTTTTTCACATTTTATTAAAACAAATAATAAACAAAAACAAAAAGAAAATATAGCAACGAGGTGGCTTTAAAGAAAATGGGATCTACAAAGAAACGGTTGCTAACAATCCGAACAAGACAGTGGAGACATCACCACAAAATATTAAATGTTGTTGATCCGGTTAAGAAGTCCAGCAAGAAAATAATACAACAACAACAACAACAAAAATAGGAAATAACGAATATATATTAAAACAGCAACATACAAATACTTGGAACTCTGTTAGTAGAACAATAAATACGGGTTAGAAAGTAATACTAGAACTAGGACTCGCAATGGTCGTACGGTAGCAGTCGTGGCTATCTCTGCCTATCGCTCTGCCATATGCTGATCAGCTGATTTGCTTATGCTGATCTGCTCTTCTGTCACCTCTTGTGAGGGGAAGTATATGTAGTAGATAGAAGAGTTCAATCCGTTGAAATGGCTGATGCCACCACGATATTAAGCAACATCGTGAAAAACATTGTATATGGCTAGAGTAAAACCTAAAAAAATCCCTGAGAAGGTGTAATTTATTTTTCCATGGGGAACGTTAAAAAAGATTTTACAATGACAGCACCTTCTTCAACTTGGCAAAATATAAGCATAGCACCAGCCTTGTTAGTTATCAGTGGGAGATTAAAGAAAAAGTAAAGCTGTATTGTTAAATGAGATAAAATGGGGAAAAAACACAGTTTTGCATTAGGATCCAAAGATTGCAGACTATGCCAAGAGGAAAAACTGGCAATAATAACATACCCTTAATAATGACATACCCTTAATAATGACATACCCTTAACACGGAATGTTACTAAATGAAAGATCTAAAGTAATGAGGGCATGCAAATTTCTCCCGGCAAGTCATTAACTGGGGTTGAACATCTTACTTTCTTACATGCATTTTTTCTCTCCATCACCAGCAATAAATCTATCAGTTAAGTGCCATACGTGATACACGATTGGGCGATCATGTCTCGAAAGAGACATGACTTACTGGGCAGAAAATCATCCCACAGTAGGTTGTCATTGATTTCTGCGGTAGACTGGTTGCTAACCAAGGTTATAGAACCCAATCTGTCCCATAGCTAGAGGGAAGAGGCGGATTAATACCTTTCCCATAGGTATTTGTGCGTAAGTGATTGCAAGGAATTCAATTAGAATTCGAACTCGGCTCCTCGAGTTGTTGTTCCGAGTCGATATCTACTGCACCATAACGCACATCCTTCGTTGTTATGTTTTACTATGCTTCGCTGCGGCGGCGACGGAGTCAGCGTGCGACGGCGACGGAGTCAGCGTGCGACGGCGTCGTCGTAGGTGTTGTCATCTCTCATCGGCGGCGGCAGTGGTCTCGGCGGCTGCAGCGGATATGGCAACGGCTAACGGCAAAACGGCGGACGACATGCAGCATTGCCAGCAGCGAACCACAGAAGCCGGTAACGGTGCGCTAGGTGCTAGACGGACGAGATCTAACGCACACGACAGGCTGCCGGTTTAGGCATGTTAAAAAGAAGCAACAAAATGAATGTTTAATGCCTGGTTATCCAGAGTTGAAATAATGGCAAAAGTAAGGTTTGAATCTTTAATTAACTATATTTTAGGAAAAAAGTTTATAGCTAAATAGATATATAGATGATAGACCAGGATAGACAGATGATAGAGTGAAAGGAAAGAGAGCTTGGTGAATTTAAATTCATAACATACAGAGGTAATAAATGCAAAGAAAAAATCGAATTAATTAGCGAGGGAATGGATAAGCAGAGCAAATATGATAACGGTAACAGGTATCCAACATGTAAGTAACGTCGAGGCTTTTGGGGAGGATGGAAACGAAAAAGAAACTGATATTAAAATCAGGAAAAGACAGTTGAAGTTTCTGTTTCAAAATTGTTCTATTGACCACTGAGTTTGTAATAACACCATTAATATTATTCTCAAATTCTATAATTTCAGAGATGATGTATTTTCATTACAGCGTACAATTTTCACCAGTTTAATTATATTTTTCGTAGACCATTTCTTTCTCTCTATCATCTCTTTTTCTTTCTTTTTTCTTTTTCTTTCTTTTTTTTTTTTTTCATTTTTACCCGACCCGTTCTTATTCTGCAGCCTAAAAATATATGTGCGGGTAGCGTAATACGTATCAGCACGGAAAGAGAATTCGGCGAACAGAGTTCAAATTCCCGCTTAGGTTTTATTTTCACTTTTGCACGAATCCCTCTATTGAAAAACATGAATTCATCACTTCCCCTTACTCCAAAGCTATAGGTTAAATAACAAAACCTAATTTGTGGAACAGACTCCTGAGAGAATGCTTCTCCGTTCAATACATTCTTAAACTCTCAATGTCTCGTATCAACCGCTCTTTATCCTATATAACCCCGTGATTTGCATCGACTTCTACTTTAAACGCCCAGGACGGATAGAGGGAAGGAGATACAAGGGAAACCAACGCGTGATATACTTGATGAACTTGATTAGATTGGTGGCGGATCGGGGTTGATTTGGATAACAGGAGAAAGGGTGTTAAGAGCGACAAGGGATAAGGAGATGGGAAAGGCCACGATCACCTACGTCTTGAAGGGACACGGTACATAGAAGAACAATGGGAAAAGGCTAATTAGAACTACTTATCAACTCTTGGCTGGTTATTTGAAGCCAAAAAAAAATTTCTATATTCTAAAAATTATATTTGTGATAATAATGGTTTTGTGATACAAGTCTTACTAATTAACCCATAGTTGAGAGAAGAATAGGTGACTTCACTCCTTTTCCAAGGCTATTAGTGAATATAACGAACCCAACTGGAATTGGAACTCGGTTCTCTAATAAACGATTCCGAGTAATTATCCTATTATCACCACCCGCATATATACGATTGCAGAAACAAGGTGCCATCCAGGTTCGATGTTGTTTAATTTCGGTGATCGTATGAGAAATGGCGTTTCCACGTGATGCAGCTGTAAGACTTAGATCAAGAAAAGACAGGATGCTGTCGAGAGCCATGATTGTCTTTATCCTAAAATAAGTAAGTGATTGAAATCAAAATCTTTCTATCTTATCGGTGGAATATCACCAGCTTTTTTCCTTGAAACACAACAGTTGAACCCAGTCCTTTTCGTAAATAGATATATTTACAAGACTTTCCTCATCGGAGGCGGAGTAGTTTCTGCAAAACCGAAACATTAAACTAAAATTTCGAATCAAATCATATTCTTAAATAGCCTCGTCAGATACAGACGTCATGTATAACACCACACACGTACAGAAATATCTAAAGTATCAACTGTACAAAATCACTTTCTCAAATGAATTGTAAGAATAGCTTTGAGTCAATAAACAATGTAAATTTTCTGGGGAACCATATTTCTTCGAATTTCGTGAATCAGTGCTATCTAATCGCAAACAAAAACCGCACCAAATAATAAAAATCACAATATTTGGGGGACTTTCAACAGCAGCAACAACAAAAATGGATAGCACATAACTAAGAGAAAATAATAACCAGCAAACTGACGTTTCGCATTATTTCAAAAAGAAAAATTTAGGAAGGAAGTCCCCATCAGTTCTGAGTTCTGAGTTGAGTTTTGAGTTTTGTTTAACGGCAGATCAACCTCTGTGGGTTATTTAATGCCAAAAAGGTGGGATTTTAGGGTATTTTTTAATGTTCGGTTATAGTGAGACGGTTTTAATGAAAATATTTTGTTATAATTTATTTTATTTTAGAAAACTGAAAATGGCTTCTAGTTTTGTATTAAAACATGTGTTGTGGTAATAGTTCTTTCTTCAAAAATGTATTGTTGGCAATATTTTTCCTTTAAAAATGTATATTTTTCTATAAAAGTATATGTTCATGTATCAGTCATTTAAATGCCTTACGTGATGCACGCATTGGGCGATCATGTCTTGAAAGAGACATGACTGACTGGTCAAAAGATTACCCCGCAGTAGGTTCCCATTGCTTTCTGCGGTAGACTGGTTGCCAGCCAAGGCTATAGAACCCAGTCTGTCCTACTATTTAACCCATAACTGGAGGGAAGAGACGGATTAATACCTTTCCCAAGGGTATTTGTGCGTAAGTGAATGCAAGGAATTCAACCGGAATTCGAACTGAACACCCCGATTTGTCATTCCGAGTCGACATTCACTGCACCACAACGCACATCCTTTTTATGTATATATTTCTATAAAAGCGTATTTTTATACTTTCATAGTGTTCTGACCCAAGTTTAGGGGTTGACTAATTGCCCATAACTGAAACCCTAACAGGTTCTACCACTCCAGGTCAGGGTGGACCTGTGAACAAGAGGTGGTTTCTTGCTCCTCACAACTTCCCAATCAGAGGCCTTGCTGCCGGATGCAGTTTACCGTCATGCCCAGGACGAAACCTACTGGAAAAAGCGAAAACAGAAACACAAAACTTGAGAAAAACATTTTTGTAAAAACATTGTTTCAATAAAAATATTTGTTCTTTTTCGACCGACACCAGCACTGGCCGCTCAGTGAATGTTTCCATAAAAAAAAAACGGATATTACCATTATCATAAATACTCAGAAAGCACCAAACAGGCAACAATTTTAACGGTCGCTGAGACAAGCTTTCTAATACTTGCTTAACAATATGAGACGCTTATACGTTTCTCAGACAGTAATTCGTTTCTTTAGAAAAAATATATCAATGCTGGCCTCTTTAATGTTATTTTGAAATGGTAATAAAATAATAATAAAATCATAGTTATCTCATTTCTGCCTGAATTTCTGGAATTTTTTCAGTATTTACATGTAGACTGTTATCTTCATGGTTGTGTTGGCATCACATCGTTTCAGCTATTGTTCCCTCCGGCCTGTATCAGAGGTACAGCGATCCGGGTAATCCTAATTATCTACTGTTTATATCGCTCCTCGTTCCTATCAAACCGTGAAATGAAGATCGACTCGAACGGGCACACTTCCAGGTCCTTTCACAGAAACGCGGGTACCTCTCAAGGAGCTATCCTAAGTCCTACGCTGATTCTGTTCTTCATCAATGATCTTCCTGATGTCATCAGTTCCCAAGTAGGCATCTATGCAGATGACATCTCCATTTCTTCCTGTCTCAAGAAGAAATCTGCCATAGTAAAATCTGACAAAGTAAATCTGGCTGCTGCTCTTGAAACGGAACTTCAATTAATGGTTAACTGGGGCAAGGAATGGCTTGTAAATTTTAAGGCCTCCAAAACAAAACAGCTCTCCTTTAACCACCATAGACAGACTGCCCTGTGCGCCATCTCCGTGGCTGATGAAAGTCGCCTGGAAAGCAACACGCAGCACCTTTTTGGCTTCACTTTTTTCAAGCGACCTGAAATAGAACGACTAAATCGAATCTATAGCTGCATCTACTACTAAAAATGTTCGGTCACCGTATAGGACTAGAAAGTTTCTCTCGTCAGAACACATCTTGCATATTTATAAATACACCATTCGTCTGTACATCGAATACTCTTGCCATATCTGGCCAGATATTCCTGCTATGCATCTCGATGTTCTCGATAAAATCCAAGAAAAGTATCTGCAATATAATCGATCCTGACCTGGCATCTCGACTTCAGTCAATTTCTTACCGAAGTGATGTAGCTTACCTGTTTTTGTCGTTGTTGTTTTGTTTTGTTTTTTTTTTTTACAAATATTTTCATGGCAATCGCTCTGTCAAGCTTTATTCCCTAGTGATTTGACCACATGAATCAAAACGTGTTACTAGATTGGCATCTAGGTCCCACCCTTTTACCGTTTAAATAGTTAAATGTAACAGCCACTTCTATTCCAGAAGTTTCTCTTTTTTTTTCTTTTCTTTTTTTTTTCTTTTGCGCTTACACTACACATTGGGGAGCTCTCTTCCGTTTACTTGCTTCCCGGATAGCTACAACCTCCAAAAATTTAAATGCAACGTCAAATGCCATATTCTATCTTTTTAAACCCCGTTCATTTTTTATTCTTTACTCAATACACCCTGTACCCAGTGTTTTCTCTCACTGTAACTAGTGGCGGTTCTACCTTGCTTTGGGTGAAATGATTTAAAAAAATTAAAACTGTTTAACATATACATTTTTAGTATTTGTCTACATTTCTGAGATGGGGCAATATTTTATAGTATTTACATTATTCAGACTCTTTTCAAAACAAGGTCTTTTGTGGGCCATCTTGCTAAAGTTCAGCTTAAAACATTCGCCAAATGGACTCAGGCAAGAGATGACTGATCATGATGCACGAGTAGGCGCCCAAATCTTTTGTGCAGTGAGCTGAAAATAAAATAATATTGGTTAACTTATACTACGCCGAGTTTTTAGCAATCAATTTTAATCTCTTCTTTTTAATCTGTTAATCTGTTAATCTGTCTAAAATGTTCACTTCACGACTGTTCAGCTAGTTATTTGCGTCGTTAGTTTATCTATGTCTTAAGGATTAACTGATCGGATTTTGTTGATTTGCTGTCGAGTATGATTATTAACATTCTAACTCCTGAACCGGATCAAAAAAGATCACTTCACGTTTAAAACTGATTTATTTTCATAGAATTCATCTTATGCGCGTACAAGAAAATATCTAATAACTTTAGCCCAAAGTTTAGGGTCACCCTCTGTGTCTCATAGAATCGTCTAAAAGTTGAATGTTGCGTATGTTTGTCAAACTAATTTGTTAGTTTCATTCGGGTAAGAAGGACTGTCTTTTACTGAAGAGTTTTGTCATATACTAGCATCATAGCCCGGCGTTGCCCGTGCAACTCAGAACATTTTAGTAGTAGGACTGGGTTATATAAAAAATATAATTATATAAAAAATTGTTATTTAAAAATTTTTCAAAAATTCTATTAAAAAAAACTATTTTCTTTTGTTTTGCGTAAACGTGATTTGATGTTTTGTGTGACATTGTGAACAACATTGCGTTTGTTTTTGTTTCAAAATTACGGGGGAAAATATTTACATTTTTGTTGACTAAATGAATTTAACATAAAAATAAAAATTATTTTGGTTTTACTGAAAGTAGAAATATAAAAAATATTACGCTCTCATTTAAGAAATTTTCGAAGAATATTTAAAAATGTAGACATTTAATTTTAGAGGTAAAAATATTAAATATAAAGGCTCACTTTTTTTTAATAAAAAATATTTTAGTCGCGTTTGACACGTGTGATTTGATTTCTGTGACGTACTTCAGCAACCATCTTAGATCTTAGACGTTTTACGGAGCAAATGTAAACAATCGTCTCCATTGGCCAAAAAATGCGAAAGGGAAAATTGCGGAACTTAAACTCAAAAAGTATGTGTCGACCTGGCTTCCCTGTAGATATGTGTCCCTAGAAAGTTTGAATGGCTTAGCTTAAAAAATGTAGGCATGCATAGCTTACAGTCACACACAGACTCACTGATTGCCTTTTATAGAAATAGATTCAATAATGATAGTATTGTTATTACTACCTAAAAAAAGAAAAAGAACATAGTAAAAGAAACAGTATTGCATAGTTGTTCTCTAGGCAAAGAATAACTGATTTTCTAAGCGCCATTTAGATGTGGCACAAGGCCGAAAGTACGGGGTACCCAGTGAGGATAGAAACCACAACTCATTTGTAGTAGGTTCTAGCTTGCTTACCATTACAAGTTCAGGTGACGAGTCTGAATAAAAAATAAGACATTACTTGGAGAGGCGTTTTTGTCGCCACACAAAGTTGAGTGATGTCGCACTGAGACGAGTTATCTCGTCTACAGCAACATAATTGATAGTTTGATTACGAACCTTAATGAAATAGGAAGGATCCCAATACGTGTTACAAGAAACTATGGAAACATAAGAATAAATGAGTCAGTCAGTTAAGTGCCGTACGATCCGATCGCTTGGGCGATCATGTCTCGAAAGAGACATGACTGACTGGGCAGAAGATTATCCCGCAGTAGTTTGCCATTGCTTTCTGCGGTAGACTGGTTGCCGACCAAGGCTATAGAACCCAATCTGTCCTGCTATTTAACCCATAACTGGAAGGAAGAGACGGATTAATACCTTTCCCAAGGGTATTTGCGCGTAAGTGAATTCAGCTGGAATTCGAACTCGGCTCCCCGGTTTCTCGTTCCGAACCGATATCCACTGTACCACAACGCACATAGTTTATTTAAATTAGTACCAGGGATACCTACTTTTGCGGTCCCCTGTATAGAGTGCTTTATCCATAAATTTTAACCCCTCCCACAAAAACATAACTGTGCGCAGCCTGCCACCGGAAATGAATAATTTGTAACCTCTTCAAAAAGATCAACTGTATAGTTTTTGCATAAAAAGCTGATAATATAAACTCACATTATACACCGAGTATATTCGGTATTTTCTCACTAAATGAATTCAGTAACAAGTTTCTCAACTTTTATTAACCGCATTCCAAGTTACGAATCTACTGACTGCATAGATCTTATCAGTCAGTTAAGTGTCATACGTGATACACGCTTGGGCGATCATGTCTCAAGACAGACATAACTGACTGGGCAGAAGATTATCCCGTAGTAGGTTGCCATTTCTTTTTGCGGTAGACTGGTTGTCAACAAAGCTATAGAACCCAATCTGTCCTATTATTTAACCCATAACTGGAGTGAAGAGACTAATTAATACCTTTCCCAAATGTATTTGTGCGCAAGTGAATGCGAGAAATTCAACTGGAATTCGAACTCGGCTCTCCGATTTTTCGTTACGAGTCGATATCCACTGCACCACAACGTTCATCTCTTACAATGAAGTTACAATGGCTAAAATTGACAAAATTATACGTAACTGAAATATCCTTTTATTTAGAAAAAATACCCAAATTTAAAACTCTACTCGCAAAGACAAATAAACAAAATAAAAGTGAAAAAAAAGGGGGAATAGTTGAAAGCAAACATCTGTTTATATTTCTGAGATGATGTATTGTAACTATTTAGACTATTCACGACATTTCGGCCGTTGTGCGCTTCGGCCTTCTTCGGGTGATATGCTTGAATTTCGAACCGTAAATCAGCAAATAGATAAAAAAAAACGTTTGTTGAAGTAATCTAGTGACTCAACCTAAAGAGATGTGAGTTCAGTATCTGGCCACAGAAGAGGTGGATAAAAAAATGGAGAGTTTAGTTACTAAAGGTAAATAACTGAAACTATGACATCTGGAAAAGGCATGACACATGGAACTAGAACAACCTACTAAAATGGACTAAATAAGTTTTAGTTCTGAATTCTAACGTATATCACCTGAAGAAGGTCAGAGCGTACAAGGTCAAGAAAAACATATCTTACTGTCAAAATCGAATTTAAAGAAAAAAATTCGTTATTCACGATTTATACAGAACAATTTATACACCCAAAAATATATCAATATAAATCTTAGTTCGATTAAAATAGCTCATGTCCGTGGATGTACATAATGTATATCAAAAATAATTTTACCAATTTTGGGAGCGGGTTTCTCACAAAAAATAAGGACAAAAGTCCATATAAGTACATGTCCACAAATCCTTCGTGTTTAATTAGATTTAAAATTTATGTTAGACGTTGTTAAATGCACAATCCAAGATACAAACCAAAAATGATGATTCTTAAACCATTAACAAGAATAAAGAGGCAAAAAATGGATTGGCGGGTTGTGCAAGAAACCATCGCCAAAAGTTCTCCCATCGTGAGTGATCAAAGGACGAAAGATCCTGCAAACGTTGCAAATTAGACAGACACAGATGCTGCCCTTGAAGTAGCCTTCATGCAGCAATATGCGATGTACAGCATGCTAGAGCCACTTGACATGTGCTGATACTTGGATCATCTTAGCCTGTAAAAGCAGACACAAAGATTCTTCTTCTTCTATGTGCCCTATCCTTTCAAGACGTAGGCGATCATAGTTCTCCAAGTCTCCCTATCCCTGGTGGCTATTAGTATGCTTTCTCCTGTTACTCCACGTAACCCCCGTTCCGTCATCCACCTGATCAGGCCCTTCAAATATGTTATCCAGTGCTTCCTCTGTCTCTTTTTCCTTCTTTCTGGCCTGTCAGTATCAGGTTCTCCAAGCCCTTCTTCCTCATTGCATGTCCCAGGAACTTCAATTGTCTCTTCCTGATGCTCACTATTAGTTTTCTTTTCAATGCCATTCTTTCCAAAACATCATCAATGCTTTATTGTTCGGTCGATGATATCCGCAGCATCCTTCTTTAAAACCACATTTCCGCTGCTTCAAGTGACTCGATACTAGAAGACTTTACAATACGTCTGTAAGAATCAAAAGCTATATATATAGTGTTCATAAAAATGACAGACAAGGTATTATTATTAAGTTAAGGATATCTCATGTTCTAGACTTTAAGGTCATCACTTTGTTATGGTAAACCATCTGCAAAGAGCTATTGTTAATAATGTTTTTTCTGAATTCTTGTATAATGTTTATATTATGTTTACTTTTTTTTCTTTTCGTTTTTGTTTTGCTTTTTTGATCTTTGGTATGTTTTAATATCGGGTCTCATGAAAACCGAAAGTTCTCAATATCATATATGTATATATATATAACATAGTACACTTGGGATACATTTCAGGTAAATTCCGATAGAACCGAACTCACGAGAACTCAATGTTAAATTAATTTATTTAATTTAACAGAGTAATATAATTTATAAAAGATTTTAGATTATTATAATGGGTAATACATATTTCACCGCGTCCTGATGTTATTAGAGCCGCGATAATAACATCAGGACGCGGTGAAATATGTATTACCCATTGTAATAATCTAAAATCTTTTAATATATATATATATATATATATATATGTGTGTGTGTGTGTGTGTGTGTATGTATGTATGTATATTGATATAGATATAAATCAAAAATTTCGAAATTTAATTCGTTGAATGGCCATTTCAGCGAGAAAATTCTTCCTTCATCAACAACGGTCGAAAACAAACATTTATTAATTCAAATATGCAGCAAAATTTCTATACCGGTAGAAGCCCAAAAATATATCCCTAAACATATCCATACGCAGGAAGTTAAAAAGAGGCGGAACTAAAAATATATATATATATTTATTTATTTAAATTTGTCAGCACGACATTAGAAACGTTAAAAGCAGACACAAAGATTAATGACTCGATATTAGAAAACTTTACAATACGTCTGTAAGAATCAAAAGCTAAAAAATAAAACCGTGTCATTTTAATTTTTTTAACTTTAGATTCTCACAGACGTATTGTAAAGTTTTCTAGTATCGAGTCATGAATCTGATAAACCTCGCATGCATATATATATATATATATATATATAGGTTTCATTAAAAATGACAGACAAGGTATTATCATTAAGTTTTTATATAATTTTTGTGTTCGTAGAATTTTTTCTTTTCAGAACTAAAATTATATAATCTAAACTTATTCATAAATGGAACTTTGTGTGTGTGTGTGTGTGTGTGTGTGTGTGTGTGTGTGTGTGTGTGTGTGTGTGTGTGTATCCGTTACCTATAGACTCCGAAACGGCTGAACCGATTTTCTTGAAAATTTACACAGTTTTACTATAAGCGGCTGCGAGTGTTCTTAGCTAGGTTTTGTGTCAAGGTACCCCCCCGATAAATATCGAAAATCGATAATCGAAAAAACCGGGTTATAGAAGGAGTGGTCCGATTTTAATCAAATTTGATACACTGATAAACAAAGACATGAGAAACGATATTCAGAAGTTTCAAGGTTTCAGTCCTTATGGTAGTGCAGAAAATTTGCTATCGATACCAGGAAATCAAAATTTGACTTATATCCATTCATTTTTCTTGCAGTCTACGGTTTCGCTTTAACTGGAAACAACTATTGCTTTTTAGTCTTTCGTGCCAACGTCCAAAGAGTCTGAGCTCCAGGACCATGGATTAGTTTTAAAGCTTTCATTACACCCGAGCAACGCCAGCCTATACTGCCAGTATATTATAATTTGAGTTCCGAAAAGATAAAAGATCATACGACACATGAAAAATTATATAAAAAACTTAATGGCAATACCTTGTCTGTCATTTTTAATGAAACCTTTATAAATGAGCGATTGTTGCCCAAATACAATATATATATATATATATATGCATGCATGTTTATCAGAGACGAAACAGAACGGAAGTCACAAAAACTGAATGTTACATCAAAAATACAATTTTTGCTTTTCGGAATTATTCCTCCCGAATCTAATGCATATTCCCATCGTTTTCCGCTACGCTGTGGAAAAACTCCCCGCGGATTCTACACAGCTCCGTCGCTACGGTCTTCTTGATGGCTACCACGTCCGGAGAATTGGTCTCCTTGATCCCGTGCTGCAGCAACTCTTTCGAGACGTATTTCCATGGTTTTTTTTCTTTTCCCCTAAGCTCAAGAGGATCATCAGGGGAACTCGTTTTTCCGGAGGTGATAGCCATCAAGCACTGTTTAGACGGAGCTGCGGACAATCCTGATAAAATCCTTCCAAGGTATGTCAGAGAAAGAGAGAAAGATGTGTTAGAAACGGGAGGGGGGATAATTTGGAAGGATAAAATATGTTGCTTGTAGTGGATTGGAATTGACATTCATTTTTTTTACTTTAGTCCTATTTATTTTCTAACTCAGCTCGTATACATACATACATACATATATATATATATATATATATATATATATATATATATATATACCGGCCTATTTTTATAATTTCATTAATGATTATATTAAATTCTTCAATAGCCACAATAACAACATTTAGTCACTTTCGTTAATTAAGCACTAAATTATATCACTTAAAATGTTTTTTATTTTACGATTACTTTCAGTTCGCGTGAAGTTCATTTACCAAACATTTACAATTTTTGGATCCTGCTTATCAATAGTTTGAAAGTTATATCCTCCCATTTGCCTTGACTGAGTCTATCAGAGGAAGCGCGTCGGCTGAAACAAGATTTTCTTTTATATATTGATTTTCTTTATATATTGGTTCTCTAAAGTTTAGATCGTGCAGGTGAATTGTTCGTTATAACAATGAAGTTAGCAGTTAGACATTTTGTGTAATAGATAATTAATTTAATTGTTTTATTTATTTAAACTGGAACTGCGTATTTCCTTCTAATGTTTCTAAGTGAAAATTCATCCTGTTTATAGTTACTATGCATTTGATTTTAGCAACTATAAGCAACTTGAAAATCCCCTTAAAATATTATAAGTGAATACCCAACTGCAATTGATATAAACAAGAAAATTACATTAATTATCTGTTACACAATATTCCAAACTGCTAACCTTATTGTCCAAAAATACAGTTCTTCTGCAATATGTGTATGCATATATATATATGTGTGTGTGTGTGTGTGTGTGTGTGTGTGTGTGTGTGTGTGTGTGTGTGTGTGTGTGTGTGTGTTTTTAAGCACCATACATGCTTAAGTCTACCGTGTTATATCGTGACCTACAGCATGCGTAAATGTCTGCCTCATGTATGGTGGATACTGCTCCAAGCCACATTGGAAAGTGGGCCTTAAAAGCGACAGAAATTCAGTTTGCACTTTCGTTTCACATATTCTTATGTAAAATCACGAAAGAAAATTTTACAAATTTTATAAAAAAATATTTCTTCGATCTCATTATCAGAATATTGAAAAAAATATTTTTTGAAAGAGTTTCTTCCAATATATTTTATATTCATAGTAATAAGGCTTTTGTTGATATTTTAATTTACAAAGTTCTGGCTCGCTTCCTACATTAAATAATCACTTACGTATGTGTCAGAATGTTGGCCGATGTCGCCCTTGTTTGGTGGTAAACACCATAGGTGAGGCTATTGAAGGTTATTTGATAAGTGCGATGTGTTAACTTCAAACAACGGTGAAGTTAGATTTTATCAAAAGAAAATAAATGAATAATCATATTATTACACTTCTTTCCTCACACTTTATTTGAACGCAACGGCGTGTCTCTGAGAAACAATAAAGCTTCACTCTTTTTATTGTAAACAAAATATATTAAAACGAACGTATGATATTTAAGTCATATAAACAGGAATAAGGATAAAATTTAACGAGTATAAGAAACGATAGACCCACAAAGGAAATTTTTAATCCTTTACGGCGTAGGCAATCATAGTACTTCACAATTTCTTGTCCTTTGTAGCATTTTTAAAATTTTTTTTTAAATCATTTCAACCCATACAAGATGTATGCGCATTGTGGTGCAATGGATATCGACTCGGAACGACAAATCGCGGAGCCGAGTTCGAATTCCAGTTGAACTGCTTGCATTCACTTACGCACAAACAACCCTGGGAAAGGTATTAATCCGTCTCTTCCCTCTAGTTATGGGTGAAATTATAGAACAGAAGATTAAGGCTTCTTCTACTGGACATAAAGCGGGGGGTCAGTTTTCTATTGTTATGAAATAATAAACTGATCCCCCACTAATTACTACTTAATATAATACATATCTTCTTCTTCTAGCTATTAGTCAAATAATAGAACAGAAATTTCTTTTTTTTTATTTCACTAGAGTATATTGTCCTTTACTTTTCCAGGTTTAATAACTTGTCCTGTCCATTCCAGGTTTAATATAATCTTAGGAATATTACTTTTCATGCGTGCATTTTTCCATGCAATACATAATTTTTCAAGCATTGTTATTAATTTAATATAGATTTAAAGCTGAAAACCGTATTAAAAAATATTAAAAAGATAAAAATTATATGCAATTGATTAAAAAAAATGTAAAAATTGATTATTTATCATTAATTCTGATAATCAATTCTGATACTAAAATAATAAGTGATAAGCAAAGATTGATTGATAAAAATGATAAAAGATATCATCAGAATTTAAATGCTGAGAATCGCAAGCAAAAATATTAAACAGAAAAAAATTCATTATTAGAAGCGTTAGTCACTCACTTATGTAATTATGTAGTTAGTCTCCCTTTTCGGATTTCACATATTTTGAGGAATTTTTTTTTTTTTTTTTTTTTTTTTGAACCAAAATTCAAATTTTTTTTTTGGGGGGGGGGGGTTCTACAAAATTATGCTGCAGTTATCATGGATCGAGCATGTGAGCAATGATGAGGTTTTGGAAATGATGAAAACGAAAAAGAAATTAATTCTGAGCATCAGGAAAAGACAGCTAAAGTTCCTGGGACATGCAATGAGGAAGGAGGACTTGGAGAACTGCATACTAACAGTTCAGATAGAGGGCAAAAGAGACAGGGAAAACAGCGGATAACATATCTGAAGGGCCTGATCAGGTGGTTGACAGAACGGTGTTTGCGTGGTGTAATAGGAGAAAACGTGCTAAGAGCCACACATGGATAGAGAGACTTGGAAAGCCATGATCACCTACGTCCTGAAAGAACAAGGCACATAGAAGAAACTAAGGAGATGTCCTATTTAACTTTATAAACTGTTTGAAATTTGGTTCAGAACTGAATTAGTGGTGAAGCTTGAAAGCTTTTCAGATTCACTCAATGTCGGAATATATTCAATCACTGGCGTGGTTGAATGATATGCAAGATAGACTCTAGTAAAAAAAAAACTACTAAACACATGCACACATCTAGGTACCTCTAATATTTCATCAGCATATTAAAAAGTAATAATAAATGAACAAATAATTTTACACTGTGTTATTTCCCCCCGCCCCCAGCAAAGTAGCGGAGGTGCCTATAACACACCGCACACCGGAAAGCACACACACGCACATACAAAATAAAGTTGAATGAATTACAATAACTACGCGCACATATTCCCCCCACCCCGGCAAAGTAGCGGAGGTGCCTATAACACACCGCACACCGGAAAGCACACACACACACACACACACGCACATACAAAATAAGGTAGAATAAATTACAATAACCACGCACACATAGACACGCACTCATGACACGGTCACGGACACGCACACACCACCAGATAAATCAGATTGATAAAGCAACAGTAATGAAACTGATACTCTTCAGCCCGGTCAAAGAGTCAAGGGAATGATCAGATCACACTAAGATAAACCACACATACAAGCAGACTGATATCATCAGACCATAAAGGCCCCAACTAGAATACACACACGTACACACACACACATAGAGCAGCTAGAATACACACACATACACACGCACACACACTCGCACATACACACACACATACAGCAGCAACAGACAGCCAGGAACAGCCATTCTTTGAAAGGCCGTGAAGATACCCGGACAGACAAAACTTCTCTGCCATTCTGAAGATGAGATTTTGATCTCGAAATATTAATGTTTAATAAATAGGTAGCACAAACACTTCTTTACCTTCCTTTATTTTACTCAACGCATTGTGACAGCCTTCAAGACATAACCCATATAACTATTTTACACAATGCTTCAAGCAAATTACAAAACTTTACTAAAAAAAAAACAACTTTTTGTTACGACACAGTGAACCAACTTTTCTTGCAGTAGATACTCGGTCGAATGGTTTTAATATTTTTTTTCTTTTTGTTATTTCACTTATATTCCGCCATTCATTTACTCAATCTCACTAAGGCGGTTATGCTGTCTCTCTTGCCTTCAATGTTTCTTGTAAGTATGAAATTTTCCGATCTCTCTTTCTTCATTATATCAGTTAATTGCCATACGGGATACACGCAGAAAATTGTTCTGCTATTCAACCCATAGTTAGAGGAAGAAGAGATGGATTAATACCTTCCCCAAAGGTTAATTGTGCGTAAGTGAATGAAACGAATTCGACTGGAATTCGAACTCGGCGTTCCGATTTCCGAGCCGATATCCATTACAGCACAACGAACATCTTTAAAAAAATATGGTGGTCGCTAAAGATTCAGTCAATTAAGTACCATACGTGATACATGCCTGGGCGATCATGTCTCTTTCGAAACATGACTTACTAGGCAGAAGATTATCCCGCAGTAGGTTGCCATTGCTTTCTGCGGTAGACTGGTTGCCGACCAAGGCTATAGAACACAATCTGTCCTATTATTTAACCCATAACTGGAGGGATGAGACAGATTAATACCTTCCCAAGGGTATTTGCGCGCAAGTGAATGCAATTAATTCGGCTGGAATTAGAACTCGGCTCCCTGATTTCTCGTTCCGAGCCGATATCCAATGCACCACAACGCACAGCTGAAATTACTACGTTATATAATGAAGAAATGGAGGTTCGCTGTGGTGCAATGGATAGGAAATCGGAGAGCCGTGTTCAAATTCAAGTCGAATTCGTTTCAGTCACCTACGCACAAATAACCCTAGGAAGCACACCGTAATATTATTCATTATTTAATCTTTAAATACCCTTAGGAAAGGTATTAATCCGTCTCTTTCTTCTAGTCATGGGTTAAATAATAGAACAGATTGGATTCTATAGCCTTGGCTGGCAACCAGTCTACCGCAGGAAGTAATGGAAAGCTACTGCGGGATACTCTTCTGCCAATCAGTCATGTCTCAAAAGAGACCTGATCGCCCAGGCGTGTATCACGTATGGCACTTAATTTCAGCGCTTTCGTATTAACTATAAGTTTCGTTTTTTGTTTCTATTTAAAATAAAAAAGACAAGAATTTAGAAAACATAATATACTTTTAATCATTTTCGCCCCAAATAAAGCAATAAAGCCACTAAGACGCAAAAGGGTTGGGAGTGTGAGAAAATATGTGGAAAAACACTTTTAAAGAGAAAAAAAACAACAGCAATTGAGAAGACAGTAGATAATGAGGGTTATTGCATTTAAAATTTTGAAAATCTTACTTGAAGAGAAAGCAAGAGAGTTTCACAAGCGAGAAATCTGAAAGAAAATGTCAGAATAGAATTACGGTTGCATTTAGCCATTTTAATTATAAAATGACAAAACCTACTTGCCAATCCAGTACTGCGTTTAAATTCATAAAAATACATTGCTTGTATATTTATATTTATAAACAGAATAGGGTGTAACGTTGATTAGAAAGGTGGAGAAAAAATAAATTCTTCAAGAAACTACTAACATTTATTTTTATAATCATATCGCCCCAAGCAAGGCCTTTCACTGCCACTGCTGTGCAAGGGATTACATCAGAGGTAAGTAATGAGAAAGAATGACGGGTTATAGGGAGTGTCAGGAAGTCTGTAAGAGAAGGGTGAGAATACTGATGAGAGTGGAGTGGTCGGAGAAAGAGGCATGAATGAGAGGATGCAGATTAGTGAGATATGAGATGACTATTGATTTTACATTTAAATTCTTGGAGATTGTAGCTATCGGGGAAGCAAGTATTGGTTTCAAAGTAAAAAGGGTGACACCTAGTTGCTAATCTTGTGACTCGAGTAAGCTCGAGTAAATTCATAGATAGAGGGCACCAGTGAGCGAAAAGCTTTTAAGCCGTAAAAGTATTTGTAGAAGAGATACAGGGAAGTCACATTACGCCGGTGAGCAAGTGACTGTATCTGAGCTACCAAGTCGGGATCAATCACATAACAGATTCTCCGTTGGATTTTGTCAAGGACCCCTAGGTGAATATGGCAGCAGTATTCAATGCACGGGCGTATGGTTGATTTATATATGTGCAGGATGGTTTCAGACGGGAGAAACTTCCTGGCCCTACACAGAGAACAGACCTTGTTAGCAGTAGATTTAGCTATGGATTCTATATAATCATTCCACTCGAGGTCTGTTTAGAGGGTTAACCCGAGGAGGCGCTGTGTTTTGCTTTTGGGGAAATTTGTCTAATCCATGAGATCTGATATTATTTTCCGAACAACATAATATAACACCCAGCGAGCTTTACGAACATTCTTTTGCAATAAAAGGTGAGGTAATTCTACAATATTTTTTATCTTATAATACGTTCTAATTTTAAATACTATTTCTTCTTTCTTTTGCGTATAAAACATGATTTAATGTTCTTTATTTATGTGCCGTGTCTCTTCAGGACGTAGGCAATCATGGCTTTTCACATCTCTTTATCCCTTATTGTTCTTAATACCCCTTCTCCTGCCATGCCACTTAGTCCCAGCTTCACCATCCATTTGAAGTTAGCTTAGGTATTAAGGTAAATGCTCGCCCATACTCATGAGAATAACTCTTCGTAGACATAAAGTGCGACACTGAGATCCGAAGGCGAATTGACATGGCGAAAGAAGCATTCCAGAAGATGAGTAAAGTATTAAGAAACAGGACAATTTGCCAAGAAACAAAGAGGAGAGTACTAGATTGCTATGTGATGTCGGTTCTTCAATATGGCAGTGAATGCTGGACAATATCTTCGAAGATGAAGGAAAAACTTGAAGCAACTGAAATGTGGTTCTACAGAAGGATGCTGCGAATATCATGAACTGAGCATGTGAGCAATGACGAGGTTTTGGAAAGAATGGAGACGAAAAGAAAATTAATACTGAGCATCAGGATGGGACAACAAAAGTTTCTGGGACATGCAATGAGGAAAGAGGGCTTAGAGAACCAGTAACTCACAGGCCAGATAGAGGGGAAAAGATACAGGGGAAAGCAGAGGATGACGTATTTGAAGGACGTGATCAGGTTGATGACGGAATGAGGGTTGCATGGTGCAATAGAAGAAAGCGTGCTATGAGCCACCAGGGACAGGAAGATGTGGAAAGCCATGATCGCCTACGTCCTGAAAGGACATGGCACATAAAAGAAGAAGAAGACATTTCTGAAACGTATCATAAGCTTGTGAACATTATAGATGGAAATGCGTCACTGATTGCATAAAAAATCGATAGCTATTTCCACGTGATCAGTCACTTGCCAACGGATAATTCGTGATTAATCCGAACCCGTGGAACTTTAATAAGCATTGCCAAATATAAGATTTCTTCATTTAATTGCTGCAATGCTTTTGCTAGAACTAATTCCTTTCTGTACAATACACTCAGATGTGTTGGATAATTAAACACTTTTGGCCCAGCACTTGATTTTCATTTCAGATTCTCATAAATATCTCTGTATGCAAAGTGCCTTTGTAAATCCTTGTCTTTAATATCTGGAAAAAGTTTTTTTTTCTTTTTTAGGCAACAGTTATCTCCTTTGCACTGAAGATTTACGAGTATACTTCGTGTAAGAGTCGTTTCCTGCTATGCACGACGTCAGTTGTCAGTTTCTTCATTAGAATCGTTTTCAATGACTTTTGCGAAGCTATTAGCTGAAAATACATTTTCCTGGAAAGATCAAATTGAAACAATAATCACTGAAAAATGAATTTAAAGAAACATAAAAAAAAAATAAGAAAAAGAAGAAAAAATTAATAAACTATTAATTTCATAGATGCTGTCATATATATTACGGCACTGGTAACTTTCATTGGCAAACACGGACTTTAGTTCATAAAAAAAAACAATGCGCTATCAAAGGACGGTTTTTCCTTGACGCCGCAATTATTTTCAATACCTTTACTTCTTGACAATATTTATAGGTTTAAAAAGCGGCTAAAAGAAAAGAGTACTGAACGGATATGTAATATTAATCGTTCTATATGTCGATCTCCTCACAGATGAGGAAGAGTCTTGGGCAGCAAGTTCTATAGGAAGCTTCTGATGATACCATGGACCGAACATGTAACGAGCGCCGAAGTTTTAGAGAAACTAGAAAAAAAGATTATACTTATACTTAACATCAGGAAAAGACTTAACATCAGGAAACATCTAATATACATAATGAAGAAAGACAGCTTGGAAAATCTGATACTCACAGGACAGACTGGTTTCACGAGCGACAGAGGAAAACAACACTTAACCTATTTCGAAGACTTGATTAAGTACATGGTGGAACATGGTTTAGAAGATATAACAAAAAGATAAAATTTATTAAGAGCCCCAAAAGACAAGAAAGTTTGAAGAACCATGATCACCTACGTCCTGAAGAGACACGGACCATAAAAAAAAAGAAGAACCTAAGTCTAGAGTTCCATATATTTGTGTTGCTGAAAGATAGGGAAATGTTTGATTAAATACCAGAAAGAAAATTATGCAGAAAAATAAATGTTTGTTGTATGAATAAATGCTTTTACTTAAATATACGCACACACATATATGTGCGTGAACTATGTATTTGTATGTGTAATATTGTTGCAGAGTAGTTTTCGCACTGAAAGTTATAATCGTACTATGTCGGTTGCTAATCGACTTAACGCACCCAAAATGTTAGGAACTTGGTAATCTTCCACTGAAAGCTGACTCCTTAGTATTCGGCTAACTGCCGACTAATATCAACTGCCTAGTAGTTCGACTGAACTCTAATAAAACTCTAAAGAACTCTCTAGAACTTCTTAGAACTCCCATAAACTTCCCAAGAACTCGAGTGAACTTCCTGTTAGCTCTTATTAATATAGGCGGGAGAGTCCATTATCTGAGGAATAGGTGTGTTTCACCATAACAAATATATATGTGTGTAAGTGTGCATTATATATGTATGCGTATAATATGTGTCTGAAAACCACATGACTGGCTGACTCATGCCTTGTGTGTAAAATTGAAGTGACCCAAATGGCCGGTATATGCCGATGGTTGTAAACAGGTTAAACTCAAAGGACAGAGTAAATGGGGTTCTTCAGCGTATTAGCGTTGTTTAAACTGCTGACCATGACAGATAATGTGCTCTACCCCAGAAACTATAACTAAGTTTCCATTCCACATAGTTACAATCTAAACCAGAGGTAGGTTACGTGTGGTGTTAAAAAAACACAGATGAGCAAGCTTCTGCAACAGGGATTGGCTAGCCGTCCTAACAGATGTTTCTTCTTTTATGCGCCATGTCCTTTCAGGACGTAGGCGATCATGGCTTTCTACATCTCCCTGTCCCTGGTGGCTCTTAGCAACCTTTCTCCTGTTGCACCAGGGAACCCTCGTTCCGTCATCCACCTGATCAGGTCCTTCAAATATGTTATCCGCTGCTTTCCCCTGTATCTTTTTCCCTCGAACTGGCCTGTTAGTAACAGGTTCTCTAAGCCCTCCTTCCCCATTGTATGTCCCAGGAACTTTAGTTGTTTCTTCCTGATGCTCAATATTAATTTCCTTTTCGTCTCCATTCTTTCGAAAACCTTGTCATTGCTCACATGCTTAAAAAAACGTGAGTAACCGGCCATTATCATATGAGTGCACAATATATACGTATGTGTATTATATATATGTATATGTACAGTATGTGTATACCGTTTAATATGTTTATGCATGGTATGCGTGTACCGTGAAATGTGTGAGTATATGTACAGTAGGTGTGCACTGTGTAATGTGCATGTATGTATGGTATGTTTGTAATGCGTGTGTATATATAGTATGTAATTATCACGTAGTGTTTATAGTATGTATGTACCGTCTAATATTTGTATACAGTATAATGTGTGTTTGTATACTATGTGCGTATCGTGTAATGTGTATGTATGGCGTGTGTGTATAGTATGTGTGTACCGAGTGGTATGTATGCGGTGTAAAATATGTGTATGCATTGTATCTATGTGTGTATGTATGTATGTGTGTATGTAAGTATCACGTAGTGTTTATAGTATGTATGTACCGTCTAATATTTGTATACAGTGTAATGTGTGTTTGTATAGCATATGTGTACCGTGTAATGTCTGTATATAAATACGTGCGTACTGAGCAATAATGTGCATATATGCGTGTAAATATTTGTATGTCTAATATATATATATATATATATATATGTTTGTATATATGTGTTATAATTAATGCACATAGATGTGTGTGTGTGCATATAATTCAAAGCATGTAATTGTGTATGCATATATGAACATATTTTATGTATATATATATATATGTGTGTGTGTGTTCATACATGTGCGTATGTATAGCATATGTGTACCGTGTAATGTGTATATAAATACGTGCGTACTGAGTAATAATGTGTATATATGTGTGTAAAGATTTGTATGTCTAATATATATATATATATATATATATATATATATATATATGTTTGTATATATGTGTAATAATTAATACACATAGATGTGTGTGTGCATATAATTCAAAGCATGTAATTGTGTATGCATATATGAGCATATTGTATATATGTATATATATAAACACACACATATATGTGTGTTCATATATGTGTGTGTGTATGTGTGTGTTTGAATACTTATACTCATCAATATGATAATGCAAATGTAAGCAACGACACGTCAATGATAGTAAGATTTCGTAATGAAGCAAATATTATTACTGACTGAAAATTATATAATGGATAACGGAGAAATTATATATTCTACTTAAGCAACTAAGAACCTCCTTTTTGGGGGAGAGCTATCCAATTTCTCCAGATCAGGTAGTATTGATATATGCTTTACCTAATCAACACATCATCAAAGGAAAAATGATTGCACCAAATGTTCTCGATGAGGCCAGATCGAAACTGGATCTTATTGCAGAAATCGAGACGTCGGCTACAATCTTCGATCAGTTATTGTGTTTCTCCTACTCACTTCAGTATTCTCACTCTCGTTCATTTATTTTTAACATATATATATATATATATATATGATTCATTTCGTCTTGTACACAGTGAAGATCATTTATTTACAAATTGGGAGTTTCAGAAGACAGAAAATAATTTGTTGTGAAAACAAAATATAAGCCAATTTTAATAAATACTGTTATGTCCTTGTAGCAAAAATTTGTGTGTCGGTATTATATAGAGGTAAGGAGTGTTGTAACGATATATGCTAAACAGGAATAGATGGGTGTTAAAAAACAAACACAGATGCACTGGAATATAAAGAGAGAGTTAGAAATAGAATTAGAGACAGACATAAATATATATGAATATAAAAAGATAGATAGAAATACTATTAAACACACACACACACACACACACACACATATATATATATATATATATATGAGAAAAAGTGCGAGAAGCCGTGAATTTTTTGTTTAAAGCGTAGATTTATTGTTATTATTATTAATGTTACTTGCTTTTTGTATGATATTTTAAATGTCCATAATGGTATTTGTGCCGCTACACGTGTTTCGAGTTTAAAGTTGACTCTCTTCAGGCGAATAAACTTGTGACTTCTCATATCGAGATCCATTTGCTTGTTGTTTTGTGGTTTTTTTGGTTTTGTTTTTGTTTTTCTTGTTTTTGTTTTTTTTAAACAGGTCTCGATATTTGAAGTCACATATTTCAACTTAAAGCTTATAGGAAAATCAGATAGATAGATTTCTTTATAATCATTTCACCCTAAGAAAGGCATGAACGCCGCTGGTTCTCAGGGGGATACAGTTAGAGAAAAAACAAGACGTAGGGAATGTCGAAGAAAGGATAACTGATGAATGGTAATCAAAGAGATAGAATATGCCTAATGACGTTGCATTCAAAAGTTTGGAGATTTTAGCTATCAGGGAAGCAGACAAACGGAATGGATTTCCACAAACGGGAAGTGCGAGAAACGAAACTGTTAGAGCAGAAGAGGCAGCAACATTTGACTATTTCGATCGACGGTAAAAGGGTGGAACCTTAGTACCAATCTAGTAGCGCGTGTAAATAAATGTGGTTGGGGAACCAGAAAAAAACTCGTGAGAGCAGTTACCATGAAAATACTTCTAGAAAAGACAGAAGGAAGCCACATCACATTCGTGAGAAAGTGACTGGAGGCGGTCTGCCAAGTCGATTTTTTCGAGTACCTGAAGATGAATAGCAGGAGCACCGACCAGATATGGACGAATGTAAATTACTTGTGCACTACTGCCTGGTATTGAATTCACAACTCTTTGGGTTAAGTCACAGGAACTAACCATCGTCTATAAGGACAAGAACAACTGAATTTTTCGGATTTATAAACCTAATGTTCAGTAACCCATTTTTATCAAAGTTCATATTGCAATATTTTGTTGTTAATGATTTTCTCTAGTGTTTCTGATTTTATTGGTTGTCTCTAGTTTTTTTTTATCAGAGTTTATATTGGAATTTTGGCACTACGAATTAGAGAGAGAAAGAGAAAGAGAGAGAAGGGAGGAGGAGAGAAGTGGTATGGTGTATATCGATTTATATATATATATATATATATATATATATATATAGCGAGAGAGATAAAATGGGACAGAAAGGGTGCAAGAAAGAAGAAATTAGATAAAAGAACGATGTAAATAGATATAAGAATTATATACATATATATATATACATATATATATATATATATAGAGAGAGAGAGAGAGAAAGAGGGCTAGATGTTCAATGATGTATATAGATATATATAAGTATATATAGAGAGAAAAAATAAAATGGTATAGAAAGAATGCTGAAAGAAAAATGTTGAGTTAAAAGAATGAGATAGATAGATAGATAGATAGATAGATAGATAGATAGATAGATAGATAGATAGATAGATAGAAGAAGGGTACGTACATATATAGAGAGAGAGAAGGAGCGAGAGATGTAATGTATATGTATAGATAGATAGATAGATAGATAGATAGAGAGATAGAGAGAGAGAGAGAGAAAGAGTGAAAGATAGGGAGAAATAGAATATTATAGTGAAAAGCAAGAAAGAAATATATAGGAAGTTAGATAGAAATAGAATTACATAAGAATAAAATGATATAATATTTATAGATAATTAGAATGAAAGTTATAAATAAAATTAAACATATTCAGGTATATGTGTTATCCACATGACAATATTCTTATCAGTGTCACTTGATTAAATAATGGCGAACTGAAACGGAAGTCAAAATAAAAACAACCCCGTAATCCGTTTTTTACTTTTTTTCTTTTTTTTTTTCTTTTTTCCCGACTGCGTCATGACGAGGAATTCGAGGGCATCATAGGCGGCCAGACTGCGATACGGCGGATAACATTTCTCTGTTTTTGCGCCATGAGGACGTATAATTTATTTGTGAATACGGCAGATTAGTGTCCAAAGTCATCTCTTTCCAGATCCTATCTCTTTTAACTGATCTTTAGGCTGTGATATGATAGCGTCAATAACGATTCAACTTGATACTCTCCAGCGCAAATTAAGGAGTTGTCGATAGTTTGAAGGTGCGCTCGATTCATGACGCATACTACGAGTTTACCAGCATCGATAGTTCCGTTCAAAAGTTTTCCAACGATTCCATGAGGCATATTTACCGGGTTCAAACCAACGCATAAACCTTTCCCTGGTCAGTCAGTTAATTGCCATACGTGATACACGCTTGGGTGATCATGTCTCTAAAGCAGTAGGTTGCCATTACTGTTTGCGGTATACTGGTTGCCAGCCAAGGCTATAGAACCCAACCTGTTCTGTTATTTGACCCATAGCTGGAGGAAAAAGACGGATTAATACCTTGCCCAAGGGTATTTGCCCACGTGTGAATGCAAGGAATCACAAAGAACTTTGACAAATAACGGAAACCGCCATTTTTTAAAGTTTTTCAGCAGAAACAGTAACAGCAATTAAAACGGACAGCAGTGTAGGTAAAAAAAAAAGACAATAATAACATAATCAAGATGTCCGATTAAACTACTCAAGATACTTTCTTTTTTTTTTTTTTTTTTTTTTTTGTAATCTGAGTGTCAGGATTCCAAACACTGAACAAGAGAAACACATCTTTTAAATGAAATATAAAAATGGTTATTCACTGCGATAGAAGTGAAAACACAACGTCAATTTTAATAATCTTTATATATTCTTTTCAAACATATACAACAACAACAACGAACAAAAAGAAAATGTTCAGTTTCTCTTGCAGTAAAGAAAATAAGTTTGTTTTATAAAGTAACTAGCAGTATAGCCCGGCTTGCTCGGGTGTAATGAAAGCTTTAAAACTAATTCATGGTCCTGGAGATCAGACTCTTTGGACGTTCACACGAAAGACTAAAAAGCAATAGTTGTTTCCAGTTAAAGTGAAACCGTAGACGGAAAGAAAAATGAATGGATGTAAGTCAAATTTTGATTTTCTGGTATCGATATCAAATAAGTTTTTTTCGTCGTAAACTGAATTTTAAAGGCTAAATAAGTCCTCTGAGTAAATGGTATCATGGCTGAAACTAAGAACTACAATTATACTTATTTAGAGCCAAACCCGTAGCAAAAACTAAAATAAAAGGGGTGAAAAAAATACTGACATATAGGCAGATAAACAGACACACACACAAACATCTTGCCTTTTATATATATATATATATATATATATATATATATATATATATATATATATATATATATTATCGATTTTCTGCAGTATTGTAAGAACTGCAACCTTGAAACTTCTGAATATCGTTTCTTATGTATTTGTCTATGAGTGTATCAAATTTGATTAAAATTGGACCACTCGTTCTAAAACCCGATTTTTTCGATTATCGATGTTCAATATTTATCGGTGGTACCGCGACACTAGCTAAGAACACTCGCAGACGCTTATAGTACAACTGTGTAAATTTTCAAGAAAATCGGTTCAGCCGTTTCGGAGTCTATAGGTAACGGACACACACACACACACATACACACACAGACAAAGTTCCATTTATAAATAAGTTTAGATTAGTAAGTATTTGTCTATATTTCTGAGATGAGTTAGTATTTACAGCATTTAATTTATTCGGACTATCTTTTTCATCTTTCTTTCCATTTGTACGACGTTTCGGTGCGATCATTTTTGAATAAGGTTTTCATTGGTTATAAAAAAAAATTTGGTTTGCGAAAGTTTTTTTCTCGAATTTGCGGAAGTATTGAAAGAAATTATTATTATTAATATGTTCTGAGAAATGGTTTTACAAACATTTTTTACTCAAAGTAAACCGTCAAAGGCAGTTTTTTTGTTAGTCATTACCATTTACCGTGAGAAAATATACGATCAAACGTTTGTAAAGCCGTTTCTCATGAATAATTCACAAATTCTCAGACCATTAAACTCTGTATGTAGGCCGAATTCTTGCGGTAATCGTAATAATGAAAATAGCCGTTTCCATACAACAAATATTAGCCAATCACTGACGGAACAGCTAGACCTTCTCTCGGAGTTTTATTTTTTCAGAAAAATAGATTTCTCAAGTTCACTGTTATCCCTCTTTCCGATGAGGGTTTTCTTCCTAACCTTTTGTCTATGTGTTGTATACCAATAAACAGACAAACACGCATATATATAAAAATATATCAAGTGGTATTTTTATTAATGACAATGAACCGTGTAGCCTAGGGAACAGAGAGTGAGAGCGCGCTTCCAAGGGTTGACGTGGGGGTGTCGTATCTGTTGCTCCTCTGGTCTGGTCTGGCTCTCTGCCTGACTCTGTCTCTCTGCCCAGACTAGACTGCCGTGAAATCCGTGCCCGAGGTCTTTTTATCTCCAAACCGGTACTTCCGATTTTTGCCTCGCCTACGCACGCCCACGTAATTCTCAGAGACACCTGTTCTGCTTGCCTCTTGTAGCCATTTCCGCTACTGCCGGAAATAAGGTCAAACAAACATCCGTTCCTTTCAACGGCCGGAAAACGCCCCCGCTTCCTCACTTCCTCGGGTGGGCCTAGATTGTTATATTACATATGGTTGTGTTAAAAGTTAACATTATACAAATTCAATCCTACACATTTTTTCAACCAATAAAATTACTAAAAATAGGAAAACTTGTTTATATACCTTTTTTTTCTGCTTTTTATTCCACTCAGCTTTCACTGTAACCCTCTTCGAACCAGTGAGGATTTTGCCTTGAATGGGGTGAAACGATTATATAAAAAATATGAATATTCAAAAAATTATAGAATATATATCGCCCGGTTCACACTCTACTCACGTCTATTGAACAAGTGAAGAGGCTCATCCCTTGTTCCCTGCTTAGGATGCGGTTTCCGGCTTTCTCTTTTCCAATCTTTTCACTCCTACGTAGCCCCCTGCGCTTCAGTGGTGTTACCACCTTGCTCGGGGTGATATGATTAAAAAAAAAAATATGGCTCATGTATACTACAGTTGTGCACCTATTAAGGTGTAACTCATCAACACTAAACATTTTTATACTAAACTTACTCACAAGAAGTATTAACGACACAATAAAATTGTATTGCGTTCATATTACTAAAAAGGCCATTTCTTTTTTTTAATTTTCCATGATTTCGATCTCTGAGCGGGCCGATAATTTTTCGCTTATGTCTTTAAATTTATAATGGCAGTAATTGAAACAAATATTAGCATTCATTTAGAAAGCTACAGTTAATTACGAGTCAACACTGTAATGCTGTTTCAAACTCTTGGATATTTACACTGGTCGGAACAGATTCACTCGGTTGCAATCGCGTCATGTTTAATAAGATCGCTTGGTCAACAATCATAAAAAAGACGCCATATTGTAACTGTCCAGATAAAAACATAATGAACAGGGTATCAGCAACTGATAACACTTTCCTTTATCTTTTTTTAATTCGTAAGTCAATACAAAAACCCATTGGAACAAACTGGACACTTCAATTCAAACTAAACTTTATATTAATTTATGTCTCTTTGCTTTTAGGCTGAAAACTACAAACAAAAACAAGCAAAAATATATTTCCGTTTCTGCTATTAATTATGGGAAATAAAATCCTGTCCGTTTGTCGAAGCAGTCGTCAGCACGACCGTCCACTGATCAACACGGTATCTCGCATTAAGTAACAAGCTATCACTATGGAAACGAAACATGAACCAACAGATGCTTAATCGTCGGGATTATCTTCATCTTTCGAATCTTCTTGTGGCATTAAGAGCGTCTCTTTTATCATCTCAAATACTATCTAACTCCCTTGTCCTTCTCCCCACGGGTTGGTCCGGTGAAAACCAGCTTTCGGACCTTTCCTCATTGATCTGACACCGCCAATCATTCGTTTTCCCCGAGACGCACGAGAAAGTTGTTTGTTGCAAGAAATATGATCAAAAATCAATTCGTGATACAATCGGGAATTTGAAATAGGATAGCACCTGAGTGACTTTATCGGTAATTTTTCTATTTCTTTTCTTAAACGCTTTTGTTTCTTATTTTTTCTTGGTTCATATAATGTTTTTTGTTAAGATTTTTTAGTGGGGTGCGTCTCTTTGTGTGTGTGTGTGTGTGTGTGTGTGTGTGTGTGTGTGTGTGTGTGTGTGTGTGTGTGTGTGTGTGTGTGTGTGATTAATTCAGTTAACTGCCATACGTGATACACGCTTGGGCGATCATGTCCCGAAAGATCTCATGACTGGGCAGAAGATTATCTCGCATTAGGTTGCCATTACTTTCTGCGGTAGACTGGTTGCCAACTAAGGTTGTAGAACCCTATCTGTCCTGCTAATTAACCCATAGCTAGAAGTAAGAGACGGATTAATACTGTTGCGGTTTCCGGAGGAGAAACCGCCAAAATAATGAATAACAAAGACCGGTATGGAGATAGAAAGTAGGTTATATTGAACGTAATATACAAACTGGAACACGGGTTAGTCAATTCAGGAATACTATTAGTAGGAATAAATATATAAAAATCTTGAAGTGAAATAGTATGTCCGGGTAACTTATTCGAGCTGAGTGAGGCTTCAGTATCTGTCGGAACTCTTCGATAACTGTAACGGATCTCTACGATTACTCTCCACTGCAAACTGCAACTACAACTGAGATTCCAGATTTTCTACTCTCTATTGCAGGATTATATATACACTCAGTCGAGTCCATTGTTATATACAAAAGGGGGAGATCCCACAACTAGTACCTTTCCCAACGGTATTTGTGTTCTTTTGTTATTATACTTTGCAAAATTTTACGTGACACCCAGGGAGCCTTTGCCAATAAGAAGGAGCTACTAGTATGGAGAAGAGAGCACAAAAACTGGACACCAGAACAGTTCATTTGATGCACATGTTATTGTGTAGAATTAACAAAAGACAATTAACAAAAGAACCATTCTATTCTCATTTAGAATTATCCGCTTGGCAATAAATACTAAAAATAGTATGAAATACATCATTTTTTTTAAAACTGGGGTGGCTTAATAATTATGGCAGGTAGTGTACATTTTTCCCACTTTGTAATAGATTTTTCTAAAGATGATTTAGCTATTAACAAGAATTTCGGGGCTGTTTGCCGTGATTTATTTTGTGTCAGTCAAGATAACGTAAATATTTTGATATGTCTCTGTGAAAATTCTGTGTATCTCATCAATCTGAAAATTTCCTTTTTCTTTCCAAGTCTTATTCGGACAAAGCTCAGTTTTCTTATGTTCCCACAACTTTTTCCTCCAGTGCATTCTTGAGCTTTTTTGAAGTGTACAATTCGTAGATAAAGAAAATGATGCGCGTTATTTTCAACTCATCTGGAAGAAGAATGAAACACGTTACCCACTTTTGGACGCGATTCAAAGCGTCTAGAACACCAACTGGTTATAAGAACCTTGAAGGAAGTTATACACATTAACCTCAGTTTTGACACTTTACGATCGCTCTCCCTCCGTCCGTCTCTCTCTCTCTCTCTCTCTCTCTCTCTCTCTCTCTCTCTCTCTCTCGCTCTCACTCTCAGGTTGGTCACTCGGCGTTTCTTTCTGCCGCTGTTGCTTTCATTATGTCCTGCTGTGAGTTTTAATTTCAACAACCCTTCTTTCCTCTTTATGTGTCTCAGAAATTTCAACTGCCTCCTACCGATCGAGGGCATAAGTCTTTTCATCGTTCTAATTTTTCTTAAAACTTTCTTTTAAAAATTGCTCACATGTTCAGTCCATGGTATTTCAGCATGCGCCTGCACAACCACTCGTCTGTTGCTTTCAGTTTCTTTTTAAGACTTGCGTCCGTATCACATTGAAACATCGCTTCCCGTAGGATAAACCGAAGTTAACCAACATCGTGCCTCAGTGGGTGACCACTTAGGAATACCAGGTTTTGTAAGCTTAGATGTGAGGGTAGTTGTATGGATATTGGCTGGGAATTGTTAATCGGGGTGTCGAGTTCTAATTCCCGTTGACTTTCTTGTATTTAATTTCGCACAAATACACTTGTACAAAAGAGACTATTCTTCTTTCCCCAACTATGTGTTAACTAGCAGTATAACCCGGCGTTGCCCGGGTGTAATGAAAGCTTTAAAACTAATCCATGGTCCTGGAGCTCAGACTCTTTGGACGTTGACACGAAAGACTAAAAAGCAATAGTTGTTTCCAATTAAAGCGAAACCGTAGACGGAAAGAAAAATGAATGGATGTAAGTCAAATTTTGGTTTTCTGGTATCGATATCAAATAAGTTTTTTTCGTTGTAAACTGAATTTTAAAGGCTAAATAAGTCCTCTGAGTAAATGGTATCATGGCTGAGACTAAAAACTACAATTATACTTACTTAGAGCCAAACCCGAAGCAAAAACTAAAATAAAATGGCTAAAAATATACAGACATACAGGCAGATAAACAGACACATACACAAACATCTTGTCTTTTATATATATATCTATATATATTATCGATTTTCTGCAGTATTGTAAGAACTGCAGCCTTGAAACTTCTGAATATCGTTTCTTATGTCTTTGTCTATGAGTGTATCAAATTTGATTAAAATCGGACTACTCCTTCTTTAATCCGATTTTTTCGATTATAGATTTTCGGTATTTATTGAGGGTACCTTGACACAAAACCTAGCTAAGAACACTCACAGACGCTTATAGTACAACTGTATAAATTTTCAAGAAAATCGGTTCAGCCGTTTCGAAGTTTATAGGTAATGGACACACACAGACACACACACACACACAGACAAAGTTCCATTTATAAAGACGTTTAGATTAGTAAGACTTGTATCACGAAAGCATTATTATCTCCCAAAAATATTCTTACAATTTGAAAAAAATGTTTATATCTTTAAATAACCTACAAAGTGATGATAAGCCGGAGAAAAGGAATTAATGAAGTTTTTTTCGTCTCTCTGGAGGATGTGCGTTGTGGTGCAGTGGATATCGACTCGGAAAGAGAGATCAGATTGCCGAGCTCGAAATCCAGTTGAATTCCTTGCATTCACTTACGCACAAATGCTCTTGTAAAAGGTTTTAATCCGCCTCTTCCCTCCAGTTATAGATTAAATAACAAGACAGATATAGCCTTGGTTGGCAACCAATCTACCACAGAAAGCAATTGCAACCTACTACGGGATAATCTTCTGCCCAGTCAGTTATGTCACTTTCGCGATATGATCGTCCAAAGCGTGTATCACGTATGACACTCAACTGGATATTACTGCCAGATAGAAGATATATAGAAATTGGTCATTTTGTTGGGGGTTCTAACAATATTTTATTATTTCTTAATGTCTGGAGGACATCTTTGGTCTGCATCTTCGTAATTCATTGTCACATTTTCCGTCGTCTGTTAGCACACTAGCCAGGTATTTGAATTTCTCTACAAGCTTGATAAATACAGAGCTGATACCTTCGGTTGTCTCATCAATAAATTCTAGCTTTAAGAGTCAATAGTTCTTTGTTTTTATTTTCCTTTACTACCTTATCTAAGAGGTCTTTCAGTTTTCAAAAGCCCCCACAGGTGCATTAAATTACCCCGTAGTTGTTGACTATGTAAAAGCGAAAGATAAAAGAAATGGAAAAGAAACAGATACCAAAAACCCAACCTGGACAAATATTCTCGTTTATCACGCAAAACCGACAAACATGAGAATTTAGGTCGGGCATTTTTAGCGTAACTGAATTCCAGCTCTTCCTTCTTGATTAGAAATGTTTCAGTCAGTTAAGTGCCATACGTAATGCACGCTTAGGGCGATCATGTCTCAAAAGAGACATGACTGACTGAACAGAAGATTATCACGCAGTAGGTTACCATTGCTTTCTGCGGTAGACTGGTTGCCAACCAAGGCTATAGAAGTCAATATGTCCTATTATTTAACCCATATCTAGAGGGAGAGGAAACAGATTAATACTTTTCCCAAGGGTATTTGCGCGTAAGTGAATGCAAGGAATTCAACTAGAATTCGAACTCGTCTCCCCGATTTCTCGCTCCGAGCCGATATCTACTGCACCACAACGCACATCCGCCCAATATTTACAGTGACTTAATTGGTAGGGTGAGGTTTTATTATGCTATTCCTGTTCGAGTTAAATTGGTTCATTTAATGACATATGAGCTCTTTGGGGTTATTTAATGCTTAATGTGGGTCTTATAGACCGGAAATTATAATGAATAAACTGTGAGTTATCTGTTTTAGATTTGAAGAAGAAAGAAACAGGAATTGTTCCGACTTACAACCAAATTAAAATCAACTCTATGTTCGTCCACCTGATTGTAAATAAATATACATAATGGTATAGTTATTCATTTTATTTATTAAGTTTCGGTTATTAAAACTTCTCATAAGTAAATATATATCTATAATGTAGGTACCTCCACTCATTTTTGATAACTAAATTTTAAATTGGATTTTTAAAAATAGTTTTTGATTAGTAACTATAATCTTCACTTAATGAGTTCATAAACTAACGACAACAAATCTTTGAAGTATTTTGAATATTTTTGAAACTTTGTAAATTTAATTTAAAAAATGACAACAAACTTTTTAAAATTTCATTATTAATCGATTTTTCAGACTATAATGTCCTTAATATATATTATTTATTAAAGTAATGAAAAGCTTCTCAAATTAAATAATGTCATAGTTTTATTGCATTTTTTTATTTTAATATTTGCAGCATATTTTCAGAAATAAATGGATTTTTTAAAATAATAGATGGTTCACATTGCCCAATGAGTACTGCGTTTAACTAAGAAAACCAATTTTCCCAACAAAATGTAATTAGTTAAAATTTCCTGAATTTACGTGAAGCGGAATAACAGATATAAAAAATATATATATTTTTAAATAATATTTTTTTAAATAATAGTTTCAGAAATGATTTAATTCATGAATAAGTACTGAAAGTTTCATTAAAATCTGACAATTATTTGATTTTTGCAAGAATTTCCAAATTAATGTGTTTGTCGCCAGGTAAAAACTGAGTTTCCCATTGTAAATTCTCGTAACGATTTAGTTTCCAGCTAACTAAAAACAAAACAGGATTATTTACCAAAATTTCGAACATTAATTAGGATGGGATTAAATTTTTTTTTTAAATAATGAAAAATACTTTGATCTTTCCTTTTGATAATAATGTAAATATTTTTATGAAAACTTTTGTTTTTATACAGTTTAAGGTCTTTTTATCCATACTATACTGTTTTTCAGCAATTTAGTGGCGGTAACTATAATAGCATAGTTATTCATTTTACTTATTAAAGTTTCGGTTAATATGGATTATTATAGGTCATAAGAAAAGTAATTGTTCAAAAGAGATAGAAATTTTGGTAAAGTTGTTGAATCATGGGAAATCAACTTTGAAAAGTGTAAAAATAAATGGGAACGCAGAACCAAAAACATAGAAAGTATGAAGAAATGTTCTACGTTTTATAAAGACGTACATAAATCTATTTTTATTGATGAATGTATAGCTGCATTGAATGAACCAAATGGCTTGTATAAAATTTGGATGTTATATGTTGAAATTGTTGACTAACAATAGAGAATAGCTCTGATCTCGTAAGCAGGAAAGTTATGGGTGACTTTAAAATTTTTTGAGGGTTTCAGAAAAATCATGAAGATTATTGTAGTTTCATGCCTTTCGTAAGGGCATTTGTACGACTGGAAATAAGAACTCGGCTCTCCGATTTCCAATGCGAACTTTATCCATTACAACACCCACACATATAAGCCCAACGTACCTGGTATTCCCAAGTGGTCATCCATCTAGGTAGTGACTAAACTCGACGTTGCTTATCTTCGGTAATTCCAGATGCGGTTAACCATCTAGCAACTGACCAATCTTGATGTTGCTTAACTTCGGTAATTCCAAATGCGGTTACCCATCTAGGTACTAACCAAGTTCGACCTTGCTTAACTCTGGTAATTCCAAATGCGGTTACCCATCTAGGTATTGACCAAGCTCGACCTTGTTTAACTTCACTGGTAGAGGACCGGTGTTTCAACGTGATATGGCTGTAGGCCGTTGATGTTAAAGAATATCAAGGAACCCACATTAACATGTTAAATATTAAAATAATATTTTCAGGTATAACGTTTTAAGGATTCTATGGTCGATAGCTTCTGAATTTATTTATGAATAAATGTTGATATTGCACTCAATTTCTTTACATATCAAAGCCTGACAACACAGAAACGTGTTATTATCACAGTTTTGACGAGGGATAGATATTATAAACAGAAATTCACATTGTATATTACTAATATAAATATATACTGAAAATCTAACCAAATGGTAATGATAAAAGTTTGTTTCCAAGTGGGAAATATTCGCCATTTATCGACTAAACTGTTAGTATACGGTTGGCTGATATATAAATGTTTCTCTTAAAACAGTTTGTTCATGAAATTAGACTCCCCGAGTTCACTAAATATTATAGTTCTTTCTTGTAATAATAGACGTTTCATCATATTACTTTTGTTTTATGGGACCGATACCGACCTGGCAACCAAGATATAATCACTTTCTCACCGGCGCAATGTAGCTTCACTGTGTCTCTTCTACAAGTACTTTCACGACTTTTGCTCGGATGAACTTGGCTCTCTGGTTCCCCCTATGCATGAATTTGCTCAAGCCACAAGATTAGCTAAAAGGAACTACCCTTTTACTGTGAAATCAATAAAATGTAAACACAGATTCTGCTCCATCAGCTTCTTTTCTCGCACTTCACGCCTGTGGGATTCGCCTGTGGGATTCGCCTGTGGAATTCGTTTACTTGCTTCCCCGAAAGCTACAATCTCCAGGCGTTTAATTGTGATATATCCCAAAAAGGAATACAGTATAAAATGATCATTTGAAGAATGGAATTCTACACCAGGAATAAGAAATACAGATTTATTGTACTAATGTACAATTAACAATAATACACATATAGGCAAGTCACGGGTTGGAGCGGAATCGACTATCGAATAGTGAATGCCTTCGCCTAAGACCTTTCCTGTATTTACTAGCCTTCCCACACCAAGGCCAAATGTGACACATGGTCATTTTATTGTGGGTATTCCCAGCCATATAGCCGGGCCAAAAAATCTCTGTCTATTTTTCCCCAGTCGTGATTCTACCCTTCGGCGGAACCACGACTGGGTTTGTGCTCTCTGCTCGGAAGCAGAAACTGACAGTGTCATAGAGCAGTCAGGCGAATGCCTAAGAGCTTTCCTGTTACTAGCCTTCCCGCAAGGCCAAATGTGACACATGGTCATTTTATTGTGGGTATTCCCAGCCATATAGCCGGGCCAAAAAATCTCTGTCTATTTTTCCCCAGTCGTGATTCTACCCTTCGGCGGAACCACGACTGGGTTCATGCTCTGTAGGAAGCAGAGAACTGACAGTGTCATAGAGCAGTCAGGCGAATGCCTAAGAGCTTTCCGTATTTACTAGCCTTCCCACGCAAGGCCAAATGTGACACATGGTCATTTTATTGTGGGTATTCCCAGCCATATAGCCGGGCCAAAAATCTCTGTCTATTTTTCCCCAGTCAATTCTACCCTTCGGCGGAACCACGACTGGGTTTGTGCTCTCTGCTCGACGAAACGACAGTGTCATAGAGCAGGTCAGGCGAATGCCTAAGAGCTTTCCGTATTTACTAGCCTTCCCACGCAAGGCCAAATGTGACACATGGTCATTTTATTGTGGGTATTCCCAGCCATATAGCCGGGCCAAAAAATCTCTGTCTATTTTTCCCCAGTCGTGATTCTACCCTTCGGCGGAACCACGACTGGGTTTGTGCTCTCTGCTCGGAAGCAGAGAACTGACAGTGTCATAGAGCAGTCAGGCGTACACAAAACTCCGTATTTACTAGCCTTCCCACGCAAGGCCAAATGTGACACATGGTCATTTTATTGTGGGTATTCCCAGCCATATAGCCGGGCCAAAAAATCTCTGTCTATTTTCCCCAGTCGTGATTCTACCCTTCGGCGGAACCACGACTGGGTTTGTACTCTCTCTGCTCGGAAGCAGAGAACTGACAGTGTCATAGAGCAGTCAGGCGAATGCCTGAGAGCTTTCTGCTGTTACTAGCCTTCCCACGCAAGGCCAAATGTGACACATGGTCATTTTATTGTGGGTATTCCCAGCCATATAGCCGGGCCAAAAAATGTCTGTCTATTTTTCCCAGTCGTGATTCTACCCTTCGGCGGAACCACGACTGGTTTTTTGTCCTCTCTGTCGGAAAACGAAGACGACAGTGTCATAGAGCAGTCAGGCGAATGCCCTGAAGCTTTCCGCATTTACTAGCCTTCCCACGCAAGGCCAAATGTGACACGCGGTCATTTGTGTGGGTATTCCCAGCCATATAGCCGGGCCAAAAAATGTCTGTCTATTTTTCCCCAGTCGTGATTCTACCCTTCGGCGGAACCACGAGTGGGTTTGTGCTCTCTGCTCGGAAGCAAAGAGCGCCCTCTACCCGAAGGCAGATAGCTGACAGTGTCATACAGCACTCAGGCGAATGCCTAAGAGCTTTCTGTATTTACTAGCCTTCCCACGCAAGGCCGGATGTGACACATGGTCATTTTATAGTGGGCATTCCCGGCCATATAGCCGGGCCAAAAAATCTCTGTCTATTTTTCCCCAGTCGTGATTCTACCCTTCAGGCGGAACCACGACTGGGTTTTGTGCTCTCTGCTCGGAAGCAGAGAGCTGACAAGTGTCATAGAGCAGTCAGGCGAATGCCTAAGAGCTTTCCGTATTTACTAGCCTTCCCACGCAAGGCCAGATGTGACACATTGTCATTTTATAGTGGGTATTCCCGGCCATTTAGCCGGCTCAAAAAATCTCTGTCTATTTTTCCCTAGTCGTGGTTCTACCCTTCGGCGGAATCACGACTGGGTTTGTGCTCTCTGCTCGGAAGCAGAGAGCTGACAATGTCATAGAGCAGTCAGGCGAATGCCTAAGAGCTTTCTGTATTTACTAGCCTTCCCACGCAAGGCCGGATGTGACACATGGTCATTTTATAGTGGGCATTCCCGGCCATATAGCCGGGCCAAAAAATCTCTGTCTATTTTTCCCCAGTCGTGGTTCTACCCTTCGGCGGAATCACGACTGGGCTTTATCTCTCTGCTCGGAAGCAGAGAGCTGACAATGTCATAGAGCAGTCAGGCGAATGCCTAAGAGCTTTCTGTATTTACTAGCCTTCCCACGCAAGGCCGGATGTGACACATGGTCATTTTATAGTGGGCATTCCCGGCCATATAGCCGGGCAAAAAAAATCTCTGTCTATTTTTCCCCAGTCGTGGTTCTACCCTTCGGCGGAATCACGACTGGGTTTGTGCTCTCTGCTCGGAAGCAGAGAGCTGACAATGTCATAGAGCAGTCAGGCGAATGCCTAAGAGCTTTCTGTATTTACTAGCCTTCCCACGCAAGGCCGGATGTGACACATGGTCATTTTATAGTGGGCATTCCCGGCCATATAGCCGGGCCAAAAATTTCTGTCTATTTTTCCCCAGTCGTGGTTCTACCCTTCGGCGGAACCACGACTGGGACTGTGGTCTCTGCTCGGAAGCAGAGAGCTGACAGTGTCATAGAGCAGTCAGGCGAATGCCTGAGAGCTTTCGTATTTACTAGCCTTCCCACGCAAGGCCGGATGTGACACATGGTCATTTTAATGTGGGTATTCCCGGCCATATAGCCGGGCCAAAAAATCTCTGTCTATTTTTCCCCAGTCGTGATTCTACCCTTCGGCGGAACCACGACTGGGTTTGTGTCTCTCTGCTCGGAAGCAGAGAGCTGACAGTGTCATAGAGCAGTCAGGCGAATGCCTGAGAGCTTTCTCCCGTTCGTACCACTCGTTACCGTCTTTTATAAAGTAGAGCATTCCATTCTCGGGGGTGGCAGGATGTTCCACTATAACAAATTGTAGAGTCAATATTCATCTCCTATCTTGCTAACTTGCAACTCTCTCTCTCTCTCTCTCTCTCTTGCTCTTTTCTTCGTCTACTCCACTCTCAGTATCTTGACCCTTCTCTTACCCACTTCCTGACACGTCCTGTAATCTGTCACTCTTTATCATAACTTTTCTCGTGTGTAACCTCCTGCGCACCAGTGGCAATAGACTGCCTTGCTTGAGGCGATATGATTTTAAAAAAATACACCTGGACAATGTTAGTGTGTAAAATTGCACTCTTGATTATATCATCATTTCCTTATCTTTTCTTAAGGCGTATTTGCACGGCCAAGGACGCATTAGGGTAACTGCGTTGAATATTATGAAACAGAAAAAAAAATGGCTGGAATCAAAGGAGGGAGGACTGAATTGTTATGTAATGTCTGTTCTTTAATATGGCAGCGAATGCTGGAAAATCTAATCAAAGATGAAGGAAAGCAACCGAAATGTAATTCTACAGGAGAATGCTGAAGAAACTATGAACGGAAGACGTGAGCAACGACGAGGTTTTAAAGAGGATAGACACGAGAAGGAAACTGATAATTAACATCAGGAAAAGACGGCAGAAGTTTTTTGTGACATGTAATGAGGAAAGAAGGCTTGGAGAACCTGATGCACACAGGACAGAAAAGAAAAGAGAGAAGAGAAAGCAACGCATGACATACTTAAAGGACTTGAGCTGACTGTTGGTGGAGTGGGGATTAAATGGGATAGCAACAGAAAGAGCATTAAGAGCGACAAGACATAAGGAGATGTGAAGGGCCATGATCGCTTACGTCCTGAAGGAACGTCCTGAAGGAACACGGCACACAGAAGAAGAAGTCAAATGTGTTATCCAATTTTTATTGTAGCTGCAACTGAAATTGTTCAAGTTCGGTGTTTTCTTTCTTTTGTTTTAATTGTCCAAACCCTTTGCGATTTTGTAGAGTCAATCTTTAAATTCCTATGGAGGTCCGTTTTCTTTAAGATTTGGAGGATTCGTTTAAAACCATTGATCTGCAAAATCAATTTTTATATAAATAATAACTTAGGCATTTATAAACGAATTAGACGTCATGTAAGTTGTGATGCCTAATTGTATTCTAATCTACTCAACTTCTACTTTAACTTCTACTTTTCTCGCACTTCTCGCCTGTGGAACTGGCTGTGGAACTGCCTTCTGTATACTTGCTTCTCTGATGGCTACAATCTCCAAGATTTTAAATGCAACGTCAATTGCCATCTCTTACCTCTCTGAATTTTCCCCGACACTCTCAATATCTTATTCTTCTCCCTTTCGTCTCTACTCTCACGCGGCTCTCTTCATACCAGTGTTACCATACTTCTCTTACCCATTCTATGACGCCCCCTCTGATCTGTTCCTCTTTTTTTTTCATTCTCCTCTTTTGTAACCCCCTGCGCACGAGTGGCAGTAATGTCTTGTTTGAGTAAAACGATTATAAGAAAATGACTTCCATATGAAAGTCAAAACCTGATCAGGCTATTTAAGAACCTGACTCTAATTTTCAGGTCGATATTTAGGTTTTATATCTATTTCATGGTATTGGTCAATACTACCTCAACGGCAACGTATCATGTGTTCAGTTTCCTGATCTACAATATCAAATTAATTATAAATGATTGCGGCATTGATGTTTTTAAAGTGCGTAGAATTTATCAATTCAACATTCTGAAATATGATGATAGATTCAGGTTATGTACCGTCGATACTTTCAGTCTAATTCAAAATCATGATTTCTCTGAAAAAACAGATGAATTGAAAACAAAATCCTACGAATAGTTGGTATAAAACCTTTTATTCTAGATCAGTTAAGGGCTTACTTTATTATTATAGACCCTCAATGACGGTATACTAGCCTCTCGAGTGAAAACGTGAGCACGCTTTTCTATCAGTAGATAAGTTTTGGATGAGGTAAGGTATATTCAAATGTTCTAAACAGATCTCTTCATATTTTTGCCATTCAATATGCAAAGTATAATCAAGAAAGTAGTATTTCTATACTGAAACCTTGATTTGCATAATAAAATCTGATATTAGATAATTGTACCTTAAATTTGGATAGGTCGTCAAAACTTTCTGCCCCTATAAACAATATACTAAAACTGGATAACATCTACAATAATAAAGAGAGATTACAAAGACTTGTAACAAAAAAAAATAAGGTGGAAAGCAGGTATAAAAAAATGTTCTTTACTCAATGACATTTTATTACATTAAAAATAATAGCAGTAAATAAAACGTCTCCTAACTTGAACTGTCTTCCAATGTAACTCTCAAAGTATATGTTGAGTGTATTACTAAAATATGAAGTGAACTTAACATGAAAGTGCACCAAGAGAAAGAAAATGGAAAGAAATTGCAAATGTGTAGCAAGAGTTATAAACAAGCAGAATTGGAGTCACAAAAAAGAGTGAAACGAAACTGAAAAAATGCATCAGTAGAACAGGATCCATAAAAATGTGCAAGAGTGACAACGAAACTCAAAAAGTGCAACAGTAGAACGAGATCCATAGAAATGTGCAAGAGTGACAACAAAACTAACAAAATGCACCAATGGAACGGGTTCCATAAAAATGTGCACGGGTGACAACGAAACTCAAAAAAGTGCAACAGTAGAACGAGATCCATGGAAATGTGCAAGAGTGACAACAAAACTAACAAAATGCACCAGTAGAACGGGTTCCATAAAAATGTGCACGGGTGACAACGAAACTCAAAAAGTGCAACAGTAGAACGAGATCCATAGAAATGTGCAAGAGTGACAACAAAACTAACAAAATGCACCAGTAGAACGGGATCCATAAAAATGTGCACGGGTGACAACGAAACTCAAAAAGTGCAACAGTAGAACGAGATCCATAGAAATGTGCAAGAGTGACAACAAAACTAACAAAATGCACCAATGGAACGGGTTCCATAAAAATGTGCACGGGTGACAACGAAACTCAAAAAAGTGCAACAGTAGAACGAGATCCATAGAAATGTGCAAGAGTGACAACAAAACTAACAAAATGCACCAATGGAACGGGTTCCATAAAAATGTGCACGGGTGACAACGAAACTCAAAAAAGTGCAACAGTAGAACGAGATCCATCGAAATGTGCAAGAGTGACAACAAAACTAACAAAATGCACCAGTAGAACGGGATCCATAAAAATGTGCACGGGTGACAACGAAACTCAAAAGGTGCATCAATAGAACGGGATCCATAAAAATGTAGACGAGTGACAACGAAAATCAAAAGAAGTTCAACAGTCGAACGTGATCCATAAAAATATGTACTAGTTGAATGAGACCCTACAAGAGAAGTTTTCAAAATGGCACAACTAATTTTGGAATTTACCTCCTTATAGTAAGTCACCTCAATTCCATTTCTAAAAATTGCGACCAGGTGCGAAATGACCATTTCCCCCCCACCTCCACGCACCCTGCTCCAGGAGGTTCGCTAATGTACGTTGGTATTGCGTAAATAGTCATCGTATACTTATTTTCAAAAACCGTTGATAGAAATTCCGGTGACGTAAATTAGGTGTGTAGACATTATTATTTTTTAAAGAAAGCGACAGAGAGAAATGACTTTCGTGTACCATTCCGTTTGTGATACTTTTATCTGTATTTATGAGAAGGCACATAATCCAGTCAGTTGCGTTCCTCCACACACGTTCAACTCCTCACTGCCAATTCGATCGAGATAAAATCACAAATATTCACACGACTTGATTATTATCGTCCAGCCAGAGTCACACTTAGACGCCTGTCCTAATATTCACAAATAGACACGTCTGTGCAGACACGTCTCGGAAAGGCGGCGATCGCTTTGCTACAAAATGTCATTTTCCGCATGTTTATTTTGACGGTTCACTGGTCGACTCCTCCTCACGGAATCAGGCACCAAACGGATCGATAAAGCGCACGCCTCACTTTTTTCTTTTTATGATAGATAGATAAGAATAGAATAAGATGAATAAAAATAGACAGACAAAAAGAATTGGATAGACAGATACATAGATAGATAGATCGATTGAATTGCATAGAGATAGATAGTTGTAATTAAGTAGAAGTACGTTGAATTTGAAAGAGATAGATAGATAGATAGATAGATAGATAGATAGATAGATAGATAGATAAAGAAAATATCCATAGATAAATAAAAATATAAATAATTAAGATATCATTAGATAGATGGATAAGAATATAATTAGATACATAGATCAGTCAGTTAAGTGCCATACGTGATACACGCTTGGGTGATCATGTCTCGAAAGAGACATGACTAAAGATTTTCCCCCGGTAGGTTGCCATTACTTTCTGCGGTAACCTGGTTGCCAACAAGGGCTATAGAACCCAATCTGTTCTGTTATTTGACCCATAGCTGGAGGGAAGAGACTGATTAATACCTTTTTCTAAGGGTATTTTCGCGTAGATAGATAGATAGATAGATAGATAGATAGATAGATAGATAGATAGAAACAAAATTAGCTAAATAAATAAGAATAGAATTAGATAATAATATAATTAGATAGATAAAAATAGAATTAGATAAGAATGGAATTAGACAAATATTAATATAATTAGATCAATAAGAATATAATTAAATAGACGACTATGGAGATAGATAGATAGATAGATAGATAGATAGATAGATAGATAGATAGATAGATAGATAGATAGATATTGCAAGGAATTAGATAGATAGATAGATAGATAGATAGATAGATAGATAGATAGATAGATAGATAGATAGATAGATAGATAGATAGATAGATAGATAGATAAAAACAAAATTAGCTAAATAAATAAGAATAGAATTAGATAGATAAAAATAGAATTAGATAAGAATGGAATTAGACAAATATTAATATAATTAGATCAATAAGAATATAATTAAATAGACGACTATGGAGATAGATAGATAGATAGATAGATAGATAGATAGATAGATAGATAGATAGATAGATAGATATTGCAAGGAATTAGATAGATAGATAGATAGATAGATAGATAGATAGATAGATAGATAGATAGATAGATAGATAAGGATATAATTAGATAAAAATAGAATTAGATTGATTCAAATCTATGCAATATCAATATGATAACTTTCTTACTTGATTAATTAATGAAGAACTAAAACGGAAGTCAACAGTTTTCTTTCCCCATATCCCTATAAACTGTGCTTTATTATTGCATATATTACTAAAAAAATATATATTGTAGGAAAAGTATATGGATTTTGACTTGTATAAAAAAAATACATACGTTGTTGGCACACTGAATAATTTTAATACTCTAAGTCGGCATATATTTAGCAAAAGTTTGCCGACCTCTGTTCTATCTCCCGATTTCTACATTCTGTTTTATTCTGTATTCGCATTCTGTAGCACTTTCTTGTCTGATGATGACGTACTATGGTTGAAATGAATCGAAATATATGACATACAAGTTTAGCAAGTTCTTTAGCAAGGTTCCACCCGACATCAAACAACTTATTCGATATGATGAGGAGCTCACCACAAGTTTTGACATTCTTTCTCCGTTCTGTTTAATAAAACATGATTAAGTAAACGATTGCTGCATAAACTCGATTCTGGTTTCATATCAATAGACAATAAGCAGAAGATTAGAACGTCGTCTGAGATTGAAAGGCGTCAAAATGTGCAATTATTTATTTTCAGAAATAGAGATCAAAAGAAAGAGAAATGAGAGGATGCAGTACACAATATTTATGCCTCCCCCATTTCTTTATCGTTTTCTAAGAAAATAAGAATGAAAAATTAATAAATCAGTGACTTAAGCTCATCCGAGCAGAAGCCATGAAAGTATTTATAGAAGAGACAGAGGGAGGCCACATTTCGATTATGGGAAAGTGGCTGCAGTCGAGTCGCCAGATCAGTACCTATCACATTACAGACTCTCCTTTGGAGCTTGTCAAGAACACTGAGGAGAACGGCAGGGGCACCTGACTATAAATGGCAGCAGTACTGATGCCTACTCAACAGGTGTTTACCAGTGCAACCAGACTGGCAACTGGGTCCCACCCATTCACAGTCAGGTTAGCCAAATGCAGACGACAATTCTACTCCTGCAGCTTCCTCTCTCGCACTTCCCGCCTGTGGAACTCACTCCCGTATTCTTGCTTTCCTGACGGCTACGACCTCCAGAAATTTAAAAGCAAAGTTAATACTCACCTACTAACCACTGGACTCTAGCTCTCTCCCCTCCCCTGTATAATCTTCACTTTCTCTCTGCCCATGTATCTGTCATTGCACCTGCTTTCTCAGCTTTCTATTGTTCCTTTCTAACTAGCTTGTACTCCTCACTCTTTTCTAATTAATCTTTCTACATTTATGTAACCCCCTGCACATCAGTGGCGTTTCTGCCTTGCTCGGGGTGAAATGATTAAAAAAAATATTTTTAAAAAAAATTTAAAAAAAAACTATGAGCAGCTAACAAAGTTTGAAAGGGATAAGGAAAAAGATATAAAGATACAGAGTAGACGCGTAAAAATATAGATTAACTTGTCTGTACGTGCTTGCTAGATTTCTACGGGTTCATTACGTGTCCTGTAACCTACTATAGTCGTCACTTAAGTGGCATATGTGATATACGCTTGGGCTATCATGTCTCGAAAGAGACATGACTGACTAGGCAGAATATTTTCCCGAAGTAGGTTGCCATTACTTTGAGCAGCAGACGGATTGCCAACCAATGCTATAGAACCCAATCTGTCCAGTTATTTAACCCATAGCCGGAGGGAGACTAATTAATACCTTTCCTAAGGATATTTGCACGTTGGTGAATGAAACGAATTCAACTGGAATTCGAACTTGGCTCTTCGGTTTCTCGTTCCGAGCCGATATCCCCTGCACCACAACCACACATTAGAGTCATAGGAACACCAAATATACTGCAACAATGGTTTATCGAGGAGTTAACCTGACGCAGCCCATCCTTCTTCAGTCTGGTTTCGAATTAATTTTTCTTTCTCCTAGATTGGTTGCAATTAGTCCTGCATATTTAATCTATAGCCGGAAGGGTATGGCTTCATGCTTTTTTAACAAATCTGTGAGCAAAACTGAATTGACTAGGGTTTAAACACGTCTCGACAGTTTTACCTGAACTGTCTGCACATCAGTACACATGTCTCCAGTTACTTTTCTCTCTTCTCTAATCAATTTTTCGCACGATTTTCATTATCATAGGCGGCGCTTTAACACATTCGACCATTAAGTTTAATCCTTATGGTTTTGATCAGAAAGTTTGCGCTGATGTGTTCCTCGGCCTACCTCAAGTGTATGGTGTACAGAGTTGTTAGTAACATTTGCTTTGAATACTTTAGCTTTCGTTTTTTTTTCCCCCATTTCATCTCTTTGGAAAATATAGCTGTTTACAGGAGAGTGTGGGAAAGCTTCACTTATTTTAGCTAGAAATCTGACCTTGGGGAATATTAACGATTTTACAGTGTCATAACAGGGTCTCTGATTTCATATATAGATATCGCAGTCGAGATCAATAAATTTATTGAGTTGGCCAAGAAGATCATTCTGTATTTGTGGTTAGATGGCATTAGAAACGTTTACTTTTAACTGAATTCAAAACGACCTTTTTCGATTGTCTTTTGACCGCTGTCGTATGAGAGAAAATGTCAAAGTTAGTCTCAGAAAATATCTGACCTCTTCTGTCGTGTTTTATCTTTACAAGCCAGATTAAGCCCCCACCTCCCAAGGTGTATTGCTTCCATATCTGGACGGGAACTGTCCAATCATCGCTTTCCATCCTTGATAGATTTCTAAATCCTTTTCGCAGTCTTGTAGGGAATGACTTGTTCCACACTACAACCTCTTTTCCCAGAGACGCAATGTTGCATGCCAGTCGTTATATCCATGTCAAATATTCAGACGAGCTCCATTCTTTAGTTCAACCAGTTCAGATCTTTACTGCTCACCCGCGCATACTATGTCCACAGTTTTGAATGATCATTATTCCTTCTTTATGCCAGTTGTAAGAAGTAACTCCTACTTAGAATTTTCCCGCTTGAGTGCTTCTCTTACGACTTTAATATTGACCAGGTTTTCAACGTTATCTATCCTCTATATCCTCATAATATTCATTTCCTACCACCTTTTTTCTATTCATATCAAACACGTCTCTACTGTAACCTCCTAACTTGAGTGGTTCTCGAGCCTTGTAAAAGGTGAAATTTAAAGCACCGTATTGAAAAACAAGTAATTAATTCGAACAGATGCTGACCCTGGCGAGACTAAGTAGAGGAAACAGTTATTGAAATGGTTTAGAGAAAGTGCGTAATGTTTCATGAGGAAAATTCATGGTTCTTTGTTTATCAGAGAATAATTTCCACGTCTTATTCTAGTGCCTACAGAATTGTTTTAATGTTGAGAAAGATAAAAATTCGAAAAATCATGAAGTTATCAGAAAGATGGCAGAAAACAGTGGAACGAAATGGTAAGTTAGTCAGTTACGCGAAAGAGACATGACTGACTGGGCAGAAGATTATCCCGCAGTAGGTTTCCATTGCTTTCTGCGGTAGACTGCTTGCCGACCAAGGCTATAGAACCCAATCTGTCCTGTTATTTAACCCATAACTGGAAAGAAGAGACGGATTAATACCTTTCCCAAGGGTATTTACGCGTAAGTGAATGCAAGGAATTCAACTGGAATTCGAACTCGGCTCTCCGATTTCTCGTTCCGAGCCGATATCCAATGCACCACAACGCACATACTAACGTTTAACAAACGGTAAACATAGAATAAAACCTCGATTTAGCATCCCTAGATTTAATGAACGGCTCGTGTTTCACGAGGGCCATAAAAATGCTGACATTATTTTACTAGTTAATCGAAGTTAGATATATGTTTGAACAAACCATTCAAGTTCGTGTTAAGTTACTTGGTACATATCAACTTGGTTAACTGGAAATTGAAAATCTTATCAATTTCAACTATTTTTATCAAGAGAGCTTTCATTATGAAGAACAAAAGCGAATTGTCATTAATGTGGGTGACAGAAAGAGAGTGAGAGAAGAAGAAGAAGAAGAAGAAGAAGAAGAAGTGTGAGTGACACCAATTTTAAAATTCAATGTGTAGTCAAGGCCACTGAGTTTTAAAAGTTATTTTTGAAAACTCTGTCATGAGGTTGAGTTAGAAAACATTTTCGTATGTTGTTTATGAACATTACTCTTAAAAAAAAAAGCATAATTACATTTTATTCACTTATGCATATATCGTTAATTGTATAAGCACTGGCCGACCCTACGTCAGCCCTGAGATAATGTAATCGGCTACACGTAGTAGCTACTTTTATTGTTCTTGCCCGGCTTTTTTTTCCTTTTTTTTTTTTTTTGCAATAATGTATTGCTATATTTTCACGGTACTCTTTCATAACTTTTGTATAAACTTCCGCAGATTTTGATGTGAAAAAATGTTCGATGCAATCTTCAATCAGTTTTCTGTTAGAGAAAATTTCTCCGCTAAATGGCTTCACTGCTATCGAAAGGTAATAATCGATTGGTGCGCGATCAGGTGAATATGGCGAATGTAATAGAACAGACTGTTCGAATTCCAGTTAAGCGCAAATAACCTTGGACAAGGTATTAATCAATCTCTTCTCTCCAGCTACGGGTTAAATATTGGGACATATTGGGCTCCATAACTTTGGTTGGCAATTAGTCTACGGCAGAATATAATGGCAACCTACTGCGAGAAAATCTTCTGTCCAGTCAGTCATGCCTTTTACGATACCTGATGGCCCAAGCGTGTATCACGCATGGCATTCAACTGACTGACTGATATCATGAAGAACAATATGTTTCTATTGACGGGCACAAAGAGCTTTATGGACATGTTGCAGCTGCTGAAGGTATAAGTGTGCATTTAGTGTTTTATTGCGTTTTAAGAACTCTAGATGAAAGCAACGGATAACATATTTGAAGGACCTAATCAGGTGGATGACAGAACGAGGATTGCACGGTGTAACAGGAGAAGGCGTGCTCAAAGCCTCCAGGGATAGGGAAACGTGAAAATCCATGATCGCCAACGTCCTGAAGGTACAGGGCACATAGAAGAAGAAGAAATAAATAATATTCCGACGAACTTATTGCTTTTCTTTGACGGAGCGCTGTTTTTTCAGTTGTTTGTCGAAATTATCCTTGTCTGAACATTGTCGTAAGCAAACCAATATGCATTATCTATTAATAATTTAAGGAACTGTTTGTGTGGATGACACATTCGCCATTATCTTTGTTTCTCAAAGATGGAAAATTATTTTAGTGGGAGTATTTTGATGAAGGAAGAAAGTTTCCCTGTTCAAACTGTAGCGCCGATGTTGAGTCACAGTTGCATGTGAATAATGAACGTATTACCCATAATTCCGTTGCCTGTATACCTAAGATAAACGTAATAATCTCTGAAATGTTGCTCTCTGAAAAAAACAGCGTCTAAAATGGGAGAAAATAATAAATGGTTTCGTGTGATGCTTTCAATTTTCGTGTTTGTTATTAACGAAATGATTTTTAAAATGGCTCAGGGAAAGCGAGCAAAGAAAAGTACGTTTCAGATTCCAGGGATCCAATGACTTTATTTATTATTTTCTATATAAAAACGTGTTGAATAATGATTGCAATAACATTGAAGCTAGCAAAGCGGGGGAAAAGCAGACTTTTACTCTCAAAACAAGCGTATTTTAGCCCCTGAATGGTGATGAGGGGTCCCCACAGTGAAAGCTAATTAAAACCCAAGTTTCCAACTGTGTTCAATCAACGAACGAGAGATACAACAAAAAAAAAAGGGAAAAAGAAAGAATTTCTTTCTTTCACACTGATTAATACCTAAGGATATTTTCATGTGCTTAAAGTAGAAACTTGTTATTTGCTTCTGGGATTGTTATAGTTTGCGCAAAGGGCGAAACGAATGTTTCTCATCATTTTTCTTTGCATTAATCTTCTATTTTATCGATGAGAACAAAAAAATAATTTATGCTATCATTAAGCTTCAAATTCTTGCCAATAAACAAGACAGCAATTTCTCGCCAATATAGTCATAAAGTAAGCAGGCAAACAATGTATCACTCAACATGTCACCCTAAAAATACCTTTAAAACATGGCGCCTGTAGTCATTTTCTCCTAAACAGATATTTTTAATATGCATATATATATATATATATATATATATATATATATATATATATATATAAGCAGATTATGTTTTACCTGGAAGTGAATATGTGCAAAATTTATATATATAGAGTCATGTGTAAGTTATAATAATTACTAGCAGTTTAGCCTGGTTTCGCTCGGGTAGTTTAAAAAATAATAAGAATAAAAAACATATGATGAATTTACATAGCAAATACTTACACAACGCCCTACCTCGTTACTTTTATAGATATAGATAACAATGTAGATTGTCTCTATTGGATTAGGGTGGGAGGGGAAGGGGCAACATATATAGATAATATAAAGTGGAGTGATCGATTCTATATTATAATCAATACATAAACTGATCCCTGATTTTGTGGAGTAATAATATATATTTTTCCAGTCCTAATTTTGTCTTTCTGAAAAATTCCAAGGTGTCGTTACCGTTCTAAAATTTTGATCAACATCTGAGCACGACTCCCGTAGAGCTAGACCGCAAAAAGTCGAATCTGTCAAACAAACAGATACTTACACAACGTCCACCTTTGTCACTTTTATAGATATAGGTTAGTAATTTATAATCAGTAATAAAAAACAGAAACCCTATAATTAATATAAAAAATGCGCTTACCGTGTTCGGAATTTAACATACACATAACTTTGTATAAATAAACTTTATATACATGCTGTTACACGTAAAACAATAATAATGGCTAAAACAATAATGGCTAAAATAATAATAATGGCTAAAACATTAATAATGGCTAAAACATTAATAATGGTTAAAATAATAATGATAATGGCTAAAAGTATAGCTGAAAAAAGCAAAATAATGGCTAAAACAATAATAATGGCTAAAACAATAATGGCTAAAATAATAATAATGGCTAAAACATTAATAATGGCTAAAACATTAATAATGGTTAAAATAATAATGGCTAAAATAATAATGATTATGGCTAAAAGTATAGCTGAAAAAAGCAAAATAATGGCTAAAACAATAATAATGGCTAAAAAAAATAATGGCTAAAATAAAAATAATGGCTATAATAATAATAATGTTAATGGCAAAAAGTATAGCTGAAAAAAGCAAACAAAAGCAAAACATTTTAACAATTCTTATAAAATGTACTGCTTCAAGCCTCTCCTTCATCCTTGCTTAGATCGTATAGATCACTTCCATATAGAAGGACAGATATCACATAGCAATCCAGCAGTTTTTCTTTGTTTCGAATAAAACCTTGCCATAGATAGTGAGCTTGAAAGTCATTTAGTGTATATTAATCACGTTATTATACACTAAATTCTTACTAATATTACGCATATTTTATAATAAGTCTGTGGTGTAGTCAGGCGTTAATTACTAGTACAGGATACGACAGAAATATCTTATATATACATCAAAGAACTATCTCCCATATAAGGGTAAAAAATTAGCAAAATGATGACACCATTTCTACAAATGGGGGACTTGAATGTCAAGGTAGGTAAAAATAGGGAAGGAGACACGACCGGAAACTTTGGACTAGGGGATCGTAACGAACGAGGAGAAAAATGGGTTTAATAGTGCACAGCCAATGACCAGGTAATTACTAACACCTGGTTTCAAGAACACGCACGACGTATATGGACAAGGAGAAACCCAAGAGGCGACGCGAAGAACCAAATAGACTATATAACTATAAACAAGAGATTCAGGAACGCAGTGGTCCATTGCAAAACATATCCAGGTGCCGACTGCGGAAGTGACCACGTCCCAGTCATATGCAAACTAAGGGTGAAACTCCGAAAACTGAAGAAGCCTAGCACATCACCAAGGCTGCAACACGACACGCTTGTGAATGACCTCACCCGGCAGAAAGAATGCAATAACAGCGTGAGAAAGAAATATGAAGAACAAATTGGAAAAGGGCACTCAAAATGGGATTCACTAAAGGAAGCAACATAGCCCCAAAGGTAAGCAGAAACAAAAGAAAAAACGAGTGGATGACCGAAGAGATTCTCCACATGATGCAAAGGAGACAAAAAATAACGCTAAGACATGGATCAGAATACAAGAAACTTCACAGGGAGATAAGGAACAAATGCAAACAAGCTAAGGAGGAATGGTTCAACAACAAATGCGCAGAAGTAGAGAGAATGAGCAGGACCAATAAAGCAGAGATGCATAAAGAGATAAGAGAACTGGCAGGAGAAAAAACCTGCTCCTCAACAGGATGTATAAAATCTAAGGATGGAACAATCATATTGGAGACAGAGGAAATACTCCTGCGATGGGAAGAATATATAAAGGATCTTTTTTTGCGACAGGAGAGAACAACCGAGAATACACAAGGAGGTGGATTGACCGGAAATACTAAAATCCGAAGTGGAAGCTGCAATGGCCAAAATGAACAGAAACAAAGCAGCTGGTCCAGACGGCATAGTGATAGAGCTGCTGATAGCCTTAGAAGAATACGGCATAGAAAAAATTACCGACATAATAAACGAAATTTATAGCAGTGGAAAAAAACCAGAAGACCTATGCAAGTCGATATTTATAGCACTGCCGAAGAAACCAGATGAAAACGAGTGTGGACTACACAGAACTATCAGCTTAATGATCCACATTACAAAACTGATTGTTAGAATCCTGATGAATAGAGCGAGAAGCAGAATCAGGACAGAGATAGGTCAGGAACAGTGTGGGTTCGTCAAAGACACTGGAACAAGGAACGCCATATTAATGATTAGGATGCTCTCCGAGAGGGCAATACAAATGAAGAAAGACTTGTACCTATGTTTCATTGACTATGCGAAGGCATTCGACAAAATACGACACAAAGAATTGATGGAGATGCTCGGCAGCCTCGACATTTTTGGGAAAGATATAAGAGTAATCAAGAATCTTTACTGGCAACAAACGGCATGCATACAGACAGGTAACGATCTCAGTAGATTTACAAAGATAGAAAGAGGCGTAAGACAGGGATGTGTCTTTTCACCGGATTTGTTCAACCTGTACAGCGAGAATATTTTGAGGACACTAGATGACACGCCAGGCTTTGTTATTGGAGGCCACAACTTGAACAACATGAAGTATGCAGATGATACAGTGCTGATTGCAGACACGGAAAGGAAACTACAAGATCTCCTACAGAAGGTAGCGGTAGAGAGTGACAAAAAAGGTCTACAAATAAACTTTAAGAAAACTGAATGCATGGTCATCAGCAAAAGGTGCAACCCAAAATGCCAAATACAGGTGGGGCATACCAGAATAAAGCAGGTGAAAAAATTCAAATACCTAGGAAGTGTTCTAACAGGAGATGGAAAATGCGACACAGAGATCTGAAGGCGAATTGGCATGGCAAAGGACGCGTTCCAGAAGCTGAGTAAAGTACTGTCATACAGAAACATTTCACTAGAAACAAAGAAAAGAGTGCTGGATTGCTATGTGATGTCAGTTCTTCAATACGGCAGTGAATGCTGGACAATATCACCGAAAATGAGGGAAAAACTTGAAGCAGCGGAAATGTGTTTTACAGAAGGATGCTGCGGATATCGTGGACTGAGCATGCAAGCAACGAGAAGGTATTGGAAAGAATGGCAACGAAAAGGAAATTAATACTGAGCATCAGGAAGAGACAACTGAAGTTCCTGGGACACGCAATGAGGAAGGAAAACCTGGAGAACCTGATACTGACTGGCCAGATAGAAGGCAGGAGAGACAGAGGAAGGCAGCGAATAACATATTTGCAGGGCCTGATCAGGTGGATGACGGAACGGAGGTTGTCAGGAGTAACAGGAGCAAGCATACTGGGAGCCACAAGGGATAGGGAGACGTGGAGAACAATGATCGCCTACGTCCTGAAAGGACAGGGCACATAGAAGAAGAAGATTTTAAATGTTGGGTCATTTCATGAGTTTTGTATGGGGTACCCAGTGAGGATCGAGGGCAATATTTAGTGGTAATGATCAACCAGACCAGTCCCCTTAACCATAAACTCATGCCTAGCATATACTGAGGTAAAAGCCATAGGAATTTAAATGCAATGTCAATACCCGACTCTTATCCACTTGACTCCTGTTCTTTCTACATCACCCTATATATCATTTTTTCTCTCTACCTTTGCAACTGTCATCTCACCTGTATTCCCATTCTTCTCTTGCTCTTTCTATGACACCTCTTGTAACTGGTCCGTCTTTCTCTTTACTCTCCTCCTGTCTAAATATTTACTCTTATGTAGCCCCCTGCGCATCAGTGGCAGTAACTCCTTGCTTGGGGTGAAAGGAATATATATATATATATATATATATATATATATATATAGGATGGGGATCTATCTACCTTCCAGACCTCAAGCAAAACGCGTACATACGATCAATCGCTAAAGAATTTGAAAAAATGGTCGGTTTCTCGAACCGCACCAGTGAATACCTGACTCCTCCTGCTATCATCTACTTTTACAAGAACCAGATAAGATTGAAAATTGAGTAGTGCTGCCATATATGGGCAAGAGCTTCCCACTCTATACTCACCAGTTTAAACAAAGTTCAAAAGCGTCCTTGTGGGTGATGAATTATGTTTTATCTTACAAATACTTTGTTACAGACGAAACGTCGCAAGACACTCCCTGTTTAATTGCTTTTTTTCTTTGGAAGTGTCCAGACGAACTAAATTCCTTAGTTTAACCAATTCTCAACCTCACGGCTAGGACCCACTACAACACGCACATAGTAGCGGACCACCGTCATTATCTTCGTATTTTATTGGTGAGATGTACGTTTCACACTTCACACGAACCAGTGTTTTGCAAATGACTCTTGAGCCTTCTACATGATGGACATCATTTTAAAAAATAATTTATTTTCTAAGTCTTGGCTTCAGTTTACATTTTCACTTCTTAACACCAAACGATGTTAGGTTAATATTTCCGTGTAACTTCAGATAGAGGAAGTGTTTACTTTAGGGTTTTACTAGCAGTATAACCCGGCGTTGCTCGGGTGTAATGAAAGCTTTAAAACTAATCCATGGTCCTGGATATCAGACTCAGCCTAAAGAATATTTGTGTGAAGTTTGGTGAGAATCGGATAAAAATTGTGGATTTGTATAAAGGACATACACAGATAAACAGACACACACACAAACATCTTGCCTTTTATATATATATATATATATATTATCGATTTTCTACACTATTGTAAGAACTGCACACTTGAAACTTCTGAATATCGTTTCTTATGTCTTTCTCTATAAGTGTATCAAATTTGATTAAAATCGGACCACTCCTTCTATCACCCGATTTTTTCGATTATCGATTTTCGATATTTATCGGGGGTACCTTGACACAAAACTTAGCTAAGAACACTCACAGACGCTTATATAGTACAGGTGTGTAAATTTTCAAGAAAATCGGTTCAGCCGTTTCTGAGTCTATAGGTAACGGACACACACACACACACAGAGACACACACAAAGTTCCATTTATAAATATGTTTAGATATTTCTTGAAAAATTGCTGTGAAATGATTCCGAGTAAAAGCAAAATTGCCTAGTTTATCGTGAAGACCCTATTCAAAAAATTAACATGCATGCACAGTCATGGGAGTGTACGTATCTATACCCAATTCATCCTCCTTTCTATTTAAGGCCGCTCTGACGAAAAATTTATAAACACTGTCTCTAAAAAAAAACCGCCTTGGTTAGTTTGCAGTACTAACCAATACCCGTGCGGATTTACTTCCTTGACAGTCTCTGAGGAAAGCGGATCAGAGTTGCTGGACTAAAGCCATCTCCGGATTTGCCTGAAAAGTGGAATCAAAATATACAGTGTACTTATCCATAATTCCCGGCTACTTGCGTTCAAGTGAGGAAGAGAAACGGACAGACCGGAATGGTTACGATCAGTACTTGGGTTCCTACCACAGAGTGGAGTTTCGACTGTTTATTTCATCTGTTATTTGGAATTAAGATTTTACTTGTAAGCTGTTCTATAGATGTGGCTTCGAGTCGTAGTTAAATTCGCCTTAACAATTTTTCTTCTTCTTTTTCTTCTTAGTATGAATTTTCAGAACAGGGACAGTCATGGTTCTTCACAACTCCTTGTCTTTTGATGCTCTACTTAACTTTTGACGCTTTACCATCATTGGGGACTGTGGATTTTTCCCGGGCGGGAGGAAGGAAAGCAGCGTCTCCATTTTCCTATTACACTACTATCGTATACACAAAATAGGAATGAGTTTAAGTATAAATATTCACTAAATTAAACGGAATAACTTTTCATTCAGTAGTGGAATTCTAATCTAATCTTGCCTTCTTTTCCACTCTCAAGTTGTTGGAACACAAGAGGGGTTAATTTCAAAACAAAATCAAAGGGTTATACTAACGTCAACACTATAAGAACAGTGTGATTTGTACGCTCTGATATTTTCTTCTACAAAACTGTGTCCTTAAAAAGTTAAATGAAAAAGAAAACCCAGAGAGAAAAGGGTTGAAAATCAAGTCTTATAACAATCAGAGACTGGTCAGTTTTATAAGTTTTTGAAGCTTATAAAAGTGAGGGGGCCAACCGAGAGGCCAGTCAAAATTTTGGGGGTGCTTGGCCCCTTCTGTTAACTCCCGCAGAATCGCTACTGCTTATCATCTATTATTGTCCTTGTTTTGTCATCTATTTGCACAAACACGTTAAATATGTCACTTGTTTCCAACTGTATCTCTTGCTTTCATTATGTCCTGTGGGTTTTAAATTCCTCAAGCCTTTTTTTTCTCGCTATGTTAGTATAAATGTCTCTGTGGTTTTATTTTTCTTCAAACTTCCTTATTGCTTCCATTCTGCTGTTTGTAACCCTAACATTACTCGATCGAACTACGTCACTTCAAGTCTCTTTTTAATCGGTGGAGAGATTTTCCAGCATTTACACGTGATAATATATTACGTAGCATTTCAGCACCTTTTTTTTTCTTTCTTCAGACTACATTTTCATATCTCTTATTATATTGCTTATTTTCTGAAAACCATCTCTCTTTATTCCTTGGTGCCATCGGATATCTGTCACATTTTCCGTTGTTCGTTATCACATGACACAGGTGGTTAAATTGTTGAACCAGCTTTATTTTCACGTTCTCAATACATAAGTCACATCGTGGGCTGCTATTTTTGCTGACAATTGTGTATTCTGTCTTTTTATACTTAATAGTTAGTCCTCTCCTCTTGCTTTCCTTTTCTCCCTTGTCTAACAGTCCTCTCTGTTTTTGTTTTTTTTTGTTTTTTCTGAGTATGTCGTCAATATGGTGACAGCCTCATAGCTTAAATTAATTTTATATTCGTTAATAATATATTGATCTCTTAGGTGACGATTAATGGCTCATAGATAGTAAACTATAATGGATGCTGAATTTTTATAAACCAATAATTAATCTTCTTTAATGGAGGATATTAGCAATCATGGTTTGCCATAATTTCCTATCTGCTATAGTTCTAAGCTGCGTTTGAAACTCTGCGTTTTCCACCTTACCATCTCTCCCAAGCAGATTTTTATGGACCTGTAATTCAAACCGTTGAATTCGTTGCATTCCCTTACCCTCAAATACCCTTGGAAAAGCTATTAATCCGTCTATTCCTTCCATTTATGGGTTAAATAACAGAACAGATTAGGTTCTATAGCCTTGGCTGGCAACCAGTCTACGGCAGAAAGCAATGGCAATCTACTGCGGGATGATCTTCTGCCCAGTCAATCATGTCTCTTTCAAGACATGATCGCCAAAGAGTGCATCACGTATGGCACTTAACTGACTGAGTATAATAGTTGGAAACATGATTAAGGCTTCTTCTACTGGACATAAAGTGGAGGATCGGTTTTCCATTGTTATGAACTAATAAACTGATCCCCCACTAATTATTACTTAATAATATAATACATCTCTTCTCCCTCTAGCTATGAGTCAAATAATAAGACAGACTGGTTCTATAGCCTTGGCTGGCAACCAGTCTACCGCAGAAACCAATGACAATATACTGCGGGATAATATTCTGCCTAGTCAGTCATGTCTCTTTGGAGACATGATCGCCAAAGCGTGCATCACGTATGGCACTTAACTGACTGACTGACTTAATTCAAACCGATTTTGTTTTATTTTCTTTTTAAGAAATCTCTCATTTTTACCGCATTTCTCTTTTTACAATTCGGACCGGATTTTACAGTAGATATTGGTCTTCATTTACCGTGTCCATTCAAGATGTAAGCGATCATGGACTTCCACTTCCGCTCGGTCTCTTGTCGCTCTCAATTTTTCCTCTTGTTACCTCTCCCAAATCCCGCTCTGCCATCCATTTGCTCAAGCCTATCAAGTAAGTCTCGAGCTGTTTTACCCTATCTCTCTTTCTTTCTATCCGTCCTGTGAATATTAAATTCTCCATGCTTTCTTTCCTCATTACAAGTCCCAGGAACCTCATCTGACTCTTCCTGATGTTAAGTATGGGTTTTCTTTTCGTTTGCATTCTCTCCAACACCTCATCCTTGCTCACGTGCTCAGTTCATGGTATCATTGATTGATTGATTTTTTTAACGGCATTTCAAACTTAGAGGTCATTTTTTGTAATCATTTCACCCCAAGCAAGGCATTCCACTGCTACTATTGCGTTTGGGGCTACATAGGGGGAGGTAAATAGGAAGAGTGGTTAGATATAGGAAATGTCAGAAGGGGGGGGGTTATATATAGTTGGGTGGGTGGGAAGAGTGTTTGAAAGAATGGAAGTTAGTGTGTTTGAAAGAATGGAAGTTAGTTTGTTAGGGGGTGTCTATTGACCTTACATTTAAACTCCTGGAGATTGTAGCCGTCGGGGAAGCAGTCATGTGGAAGAGAATTCCACAGTCGGGAAAAGAAGCTGTTGGCGAAAATGATTTTGAATGGCTTTGAAAGAATCTTGAGTTAATGTGCTTCTTTGTTTGAGTAGGAGTTTTGAAGCCATTTAACATTATATTTGTGGCTATTTCAATCTTTTCTAGATTTTGTTATAGAGACCAGCTTCTCTTATATATTGGAGTATTTTTGGAAGGTTTTACTTGGAGGAATACTTCTTAGTGGTCATTTTTGCCTAAAATAATTTTGAGTGACTTTGAAAGAGTTAGATGTGCTTCTTAGTTTGGTTAGGCGTCTTGAAGTAGCTTAGCATCTTGAAGTAAGCAGCTTTATGGAGGAATATAGCTTGGTATATTTGTGGCTATTTCAATCTTTTCTAGATTTTGTTATAGAGACCAGCTTCTCTTATATAATCAAGTATTTTTAAAGGTTTTACTTAAAGAAATACTTCTTTTAGGTTTGTTTCTTTGCAGTACTTTTGGCGAATTTGCTTCAAGTCTAAACAATTTGTCAAAATGTGGCATATTGTATAAACCTCTTGGCACGGTATACACATTGGTGCTGCCTCCTTCCTAAGATGGTAATAATGGGTGATGCTCGAGTGGCATTTCATCCGAAACAAGATAATAAAGCCACTTCGCTTAAAAACGAAGGGCGTTCAAGAAGATGGAAGATGGCGAATGACCATAACACATTTTAGAAGGCAAAAAATATTCTCAGCTAAACATTTTTGAATATAAAACTGAATGATATTTTCAGTTTTTTTTAACTTAAAAAGGTAAAAATAATAAAAATTTTCATTAAAATCTGACTAAATCAACGTTCTCACTACAACCGAACATTAAAAAAATACCTTAAGACCCAATCTTTTTGGCATTTAATAACCCACAGAGGTTGATATGCCATTAAACAAAACTCAAACTCAAACTTGTGTCTAACCACTGGCCTACTCTCTTATTTTATCAAAGAGAATGCATTTCTCAACGCATATAATAATAATTCGATGCAAAAATGGTTCTTTTTTAATCGAGAAAACAAGAGAGAGCACACCTCAAAGCGACAGGGTTTTTTTTTTAATCTCATTCTGTTCATGCGAAATAAACCTATTCAGTTTCTTTACTTTTTCAATTGCTTTCAAGAGCCGAGAAATAATTGCGCGAGATGTTTTCAAATTCTAATGTCCGTTTTCGAACTGTAACTCGCAGATTTTGATCAACCAAAGCATTCAAATGATCATGTCTGATAACTGATCCTGGTCTACCGCTTGGATTATTTTCAAGACTATAATCTCCCGAACAAAACTTCTGAAACCATCACTGTTCAGTTCTGCTTTCAACAATCCCATTAACAAAGGCTGCTTTGATATTCTGAAATTCTTCAGAGGCAGAATGACTCAGTTTGTACTGATACAGTAAAATTACTCGACATTGTTTCATTATAATCGTTTTCATTGGGCTTATAAATAACAACATATTGAAAGAAAAATTATCTTGAACGAAAAAGTCATGAATAAGTAAATCCTATATATATATATATACAGGGCCGTAGCTAAAAAAACACTAGGCACAGAGAAAATTGCCCGGATTTATTAGTTGACAATGTGATGACGTCATCAGTGTCATCCGTTTCCAGAAATTAGGCGCAGAACGTGAACGAAAGCAGGAAATCAGGTTCGGACTTTCTGAGTCTAACCAGTTTTTTCTCCCAAAATTAATAAATAAACAAACTGATTTTTACTGCGTTCATTCGGATGTTTTCTTCGTTTTTCTTTCATTCTTTCTTTCTGAATTGTTTAGTTTGATTTCTGACGAGACATTTTTCCTTGCCCGGATTTTCACTATGATTGCACGGATCGGCCCGAACCCGTGCCCAGTGTACCCGGTAGTCAGATACGGCCATATATATATATATATATATATATATATATATACGAGGACTTTACCTCGTTAGACCACTGGATCAACAACCAACCAAAAAATACGTCATTTCATCCACATTGTGTAAACCAAGCTTTTTTTAATAATCGTATCACCCCAAGCAAGACATTATAATGCCACTGTTGTGCAGGGAGTTACATAGAAGAAAAGTTATGAGAAGGAGTGACAGAATACACGGGTTGTCATGAAGCGGGTAGGAGAGGGATGAGAATACTGAAGAAATGAGAGCATGAGAGAGAGGATGCTAGTTAATGAGATTGGAGATGACTATTGACTTTACATTTAAATTCTTGGATAATGCAGTTGTCGGGAAAGCAAGTAAATGGAAGGGAATTCCACAGGCGGGAAATGCGAGAAAAGAAGCTGATAAAATAAAATTGCGTTTACATCTTATTGGTTTCACAGTAAAAGGGTGGGACCTAGTTGCTAATCTTGTGGTTCCAGTAACTTCGTATATAGGGGGCACCAGTAAGCTAATTTCATCAGAGCTGAAGCCGTGAAAGTACTTGTTGAAGAGACACAGGGAAGCCACACTGCGCCGGTGAGAAAGTGACTGTATCCAAGCTTCCAAGTTGGGATCGATCACATTGCAGATTCTCCGTTGAATTTTGTCAAGGACCTCTAGGTGGATAGCAGGAGCACCCGACTAGATATGGCAGCAGTATTCAATGCACGGGCGGATGATAAATTTGTATATGTGCAGGATTGTTTCAGACGGGAAAAACTTTCTGGCCCTGCACAGAGAACCGACCTTCTTAGCAGCGGATTTCTGTGTACAGTTTCCATTTTATGACTATTCCTACTCTATCGTACCGTCTTTCGTAGTTGTTACATTTAGGGAGCATAGAACTTACCATTTACGAAGAAACTAGGACCTGTTTTGATCGGTCTTGTTCAGAGACTCTTGTCCTGCGCTGCGATAACGGAGATTTCTGTTTCTCTCTTTAGATTTCCTCTGCACAGTTATGTCTATGTTTTTTTTTTTATCTGCGTTATTTTCAATTTGCTTTTTAAATACTCTGCATCAATATTTTTATTTGCTTTCCTTGATTCTTCACGTTGTCTTCATTTTTTGTGAATTTTTTATTTATTTATCTGTATTTATTTTTGCCATGACGGGTCTTTTCACTCCTTTCTTCGTTCCTGCCTTTTTACATATATTTGCTTCGACATCGAGATGCGGAGCTTAGTGCATGATTTTATACTATACCGAGTTGATGTGTTGGTGGTCTAATGGATAGCGGCTAGAAATGAAATAGCAGCGAGACGAGTTCCAATTCCAGTTGTGATTATTAGTTTGCCATCTATGTTTCCCTGTGCAGGACACAACCTGAAATTGGTGGGAGTAAAAGCAGCAGGTTGTTGTCTACAGACTAAAATTATTTGACTTTGTTCAGCATCTGCATTCCATTTTTTCTGGTTCTACTCATTGCTGGAATATATATATATATATATATATATTTCTAAGAAAAGATTTTGTGATCAATCACATTTTGATGCTCTTAATACTCTCTATGGGCGCCTCGGCCTGGTGTAATAGTTAGCAAGCTTGTCTCGCTAAAATCATTATAACTGAGTAGTGAGTTCGATCCTCACTGGGTACCCCCTACTTTCGGCCGTATGTTACGTCTAAGCTACGCTTAGAAAATCACCTTCCTCCGAGTTTATGGGTTGGACGCAGAACTAACAACCCTGCCCCATCAAAAAAAAGTTTTTTACGGAAACAGCACCGACGCACCATTAGGTGTAACGAAAAGTTTATTATTTTTATTATACTCTGTATGGGGGTTTCAAGAAAATAAAACATGCACTGGATTCGCTATCAGCTGACAATGAACAGCAAGGCAAGAGGTAAAATGATTGCGTAAAGGAAATGGAAAACCTGGAAACAAGTAGACTGCCATTACTTACTTAGACTGGTTACCAGCCAAGGCTATAGAACCCAATCTGTTCTATTATTTAATTCATAACTGGAGGGAAGAGACGGATTAATACCTTTCCCAAAGGTATTTGTGCGTAAGTGAATGCTATGAATTCAACTTGAATTCGAACTCGGCTCCCGAATTTGGTGCCTGGTATAACTTTATCAAATTAGTTTTATTGATTGTTTCATTTTCCACGGTTTATCAATTTTTGAAGATTGTAGTTATTATTTAACCCCTAACTGGAGGGAAGAGACGGATTAATACCTTTCCTAAGGATACTTGTGCGCAAGTGATGTGCGTTGTGGTTCAGTGGATATCGTTTCGGAACGAGAAATCGTGGAGCCGAGTTCAAATTCCAGTTGAATTCTTTGCATTCACTTATGCGCAAATTACCCCTGTCTTGCTTTCCCCCTATCTGTCTTGTAAGTATTAAATTCTCTAGGCTCTCCTTTCTTATTACGTGTCCCAGGAACCTCATCTGTCTCTTCGTGATATTATATATGAGTTTTCTTTTCGTTTGCATCCTTTCCAACACTTCACCGTTGCTTACCCGCTCCGTCCATTGTATCCTCGGCATGAGGGGCAAATATCGGTTAATCCTAAACTTGAACAGGATAAGATTGTAGTGATCAAGAAAACACCTTCTTGTGAGTCGATTGCACACAGCGGAAAAGCTGCTCGAGTGGAACTTAGGTCTTACCAATGAAATATGGAGGGTATGGGGTTTCCTCGCTACAATGTGCGTAATATGGAGGGTCTTAGCCATGAAGGTTAAAACTGTTAGAACGAAGAAATGTTCGTCTGTGCACTTTCTGTGGATATAGCGATAGAGCAGTGAGAAGCTTGAGACGTTTCGTCTGTGAGAAGGATGTTTTAAGGCGGAAAATATTCAACCCGAAACAGGAGACAAGGGATAAATCTCATTTCGTTAAAAAGGTCATAGAGAAGTGCGAACCGGATGGTAAATGGAACTATACATTATTATTATATAATAATTCTACTTGTTCCTTCCTTAGTTAGTTAGTTAGTTAGTTAGTTAGTTAGTTCGTCTGTCCGTTACACACTTTCTCTCAACATAAGCTTTTTCTTCCCCTCTATCTTTTTACTTTCCTCAGCCTTTCTCTCACCTTTGCCAAATGGAAGGGTATTAAAGAGTAGGAGGAGAGAGCCTATAGCATTACCGTATCAGTAGAAGCTTAAGCTGATGATTGTAACAGTAATTATGTGTGTTTATATGTGTGTGTACTGTACAATATAGTAAAAATAGGTAGGTTTGTTGTCGTATCTCGCGACCTAATAACGAAATTTCTGGCCTCTACACCGTTGGCCATAACTCAGTTGGTCTTTTTTGTTTACAATGGACACAGGAGCCATGATTTTTCAGTAATCAAAAAAACATTTTCTCTTTCAAAATTTCTCACAAAATAGTATTTTGGTTATGGTCTGTGCATACGCCGCTTAATATAATATAAGATTACAATAAAGTAGCTTCTATGGACATTACTTTTATAGATATTTAAATAAAATTACACTCTGAGTTATCGTTATTTTATTATTCGATATCTTTATGTTTGAAGACGTTACTATAATTTGTAGTATGACAAAGTAAAATTTTCCCAGGAAATCATAATTATACTTCCGTCGAAATTCCACGGGTTCCGCTAGTCTATTATTATTACTTATAATTAGAATATAAACGAAACAGCTAACATGAGGCATTAAAAGCAAATAGAGCTTGGGAAATTTAACATTCACAAGACATGTAGAAGAAAAGAGGAGTGGAGGGAAATTACGTTTAGACCATTTATTGAGTTTGAGTTTGAGTTTTATTTAACGGCATATCAACACCTCTGTGGGTTATTTAATGCCAAAAAGGTGGGGTTTTAAGGTATTTTTGTAATGTTCAGTTATAGTGAGAAGGTTAATTTAGTCAGTTTGAGTTTGAGTTTTGTTTAACGGAATATCAACCTCTGTGGGTTATTTAATGCCAAAAAGGTGGGGTTTAAGGTAATATATTTTAATGTTCGGTTATAGTGAGAAGGTTGATTTAGTCAGATTGTGTATGAGTTTTGTTTTACGGCATATCAACCTCTGTGGGTTATTTAATGCCAAAAAGGTGGGGTTTAAGGTAATATATTTTAACGTTCGGTTATAGTGAGAAGTTTGATTTAGTCAGATTTGAATTATTTTTTTTTGTTTTTATTCTTTTTTATTTTAGAAAACTGAAAATGTCTTTTAGTTTTGTATTCAAAAATGTTTTGCTGAGAATATTTTTTTCCATCAAAAATGTGTTATGGTAAAGATTTTTTTTTTCAAAAATATATTGTTGGTAATATTTTTCCTTCAAAAATGTATGTTTTATAAAAGTCTATTTTATGTATATATTTCTAGAAAAGTGTATTTTTATAATTTCATAGTGATTTGACTTCTGTTTAGGGATTAACTATTGGCTCATAACTGGGACCCTAACAGATGCAGCCACTCCGGGTCAGGGTTGACCCAAGAACAACAGCAATTAAGAGGTGGTTCCATGCTCCTCACAACTTCCCAATTAGAGGCCCTGCTGCTGGAAAAATCATTTATTGACTTTGGGTAAATAGATGTCAGGGTGGTAACAAGAGGAAATGGTAAAGTGTCAGCCGTTGCTTTACAAGGAACAGAGACTTGTAGAGAGTTATGATAGTCCATATCATAAAGGGGTGCGGAACATAGCAAATTTTCATTTGCAGTAGACAATCTGCTTCTGTGACATAGTTTCTGGATACTTTTTTTTTTCAGATTAATTTTTCCAAGATATTCTTCTTTCTCTGTAAATTCCGTTCGCCCTCAGAATGTAGGCGATCATGGCTTTTCATATCTTCCTGTTCGTTGTGGCTCTAAATAAATTCTGTCTTTTCGCTATTTCTACTGAACCTTCCACCACCCATTGACTCAAGCAAGTATATTGTGCGTTCTTTTTCTCTGTATTTCTTGCGTTCAATCTAACCTGTGTGTATCAGAATCTCTAAGCCGTCCTTCCACATTATGTGCTCCAGTAATTTCAAATATCTCTTCCTGATGTTAGATATAAGTTTCCTTTTCGGTTCCATTCTCTCCAAATGTTGTGGATCTTCGTCGCCAATTTGTTGTGGAGTTGTTGTAGCGAAACTTCGCCGCAAGGTTGTAGTGACCGGTTTGGTCGGAAGTAAGACACGGAAAACAGAAGGAAGGTTCAAAACAGTGTATTAGTATAACAAGAACATTTGTACAAAGTGTTAATAATTAAGTAAATAAAAATAAGTCAGTCCGAACGGTACAGTTACGCTGCTTATTGCCTGAATCGTAGCTGCCTCTAACAAAAAGGAAATTAATACTGAGCATTAGGAAGAGACAGCTGATGTTCCTGGGACAGGCAGTGAGGAAGGAGGGCTTGGAGAATCTGATACTAACAAGCCAGATAGAGGGGAAAAGAGACAGGGGAAAGCAACGAGAACATATTTGAAGGACCTAATCAGGTGGATGACGGAACAAGGATTGCATGGTGTAACAGGAGGAGTGCTCAGAGCCACCAGGATAGGGAAACGTGGAAAGCCATGATCGCCTACGTCCTGAAGGGACAGGGCAGATAGGAGAAGAAGAACTGTTGTGGATCTTCGTTGTGAATTTGTTGTGGTAAATCTTAATGCAAATCTTCGTCGCCAATTTGTTGTGGAATTGTTGTAGTGAAACTTCGTCGCAAGGTTATAGTGACCGGTTTGGTCGGAAGTAAGACACGGAAAACAGAAGGTAGGTTCAAAACAGTGTATTAGCATAACAAGAACATATGTACGTAATAAGTGTTAGTAATGAGAAAATAGAAATAAATAAGTCCGAACGGTACAGTTACGCTGCTTATTGCCTGTATTGTAGCTGGCTTTAACTGCATACTTAACTGTCGTTAACGACCTTCTTAACAGTATAAAGTTGCCACCCCACGTAAGAAAAAATGTGACACAAGGCCATTTTAATGTGGGTAATCTGGGCAATATAGCCCGAGCAATAATTTATGTCTAATTTTCTCCCCAGACGAAACTCTACCCTTCAGCGGAGCCTCAACTGGGTTATTACTCTCCGCCCAAATGCAGAGTTCGACAATGCGCAAGGCAGAACACAAACCGCTTTCTTAACTGCCCCTGGAAGTCACGCAGGTAATTATATATAACAAGAGGTAGAGTCCATTCCTCGTAAGAGAGCACCATAACACCAAGACATCCTCGTTATTCACATGATCAGACCATGCGATCTTCAGTAACTTTCTGTAAATTCACATCTGCATTGCTTCAAGTCTCTTCTTCATCCTTGAACAAATTGTCCAGAATTCACCGCCATATAAGAGGACAGATATCACGTAACACTTTAGTACACTTTTCTTTGTTACTAACGAAGTTTTCTGTCTCTTAGCACTGTACCTAGCTTTTAGGATGAACCTTTGGATGTATCAATGCGTCTTCGTAGCATTTTTCGACTTCTGTTAGAATACATTCCATATGTTTAAGATTTTCTGCTTGCTTAATTTTGGTATCACCAATATGTCATTTACCTGTTACGCTCTTCTTTTTGCTAACTGCCAGGTAATCCATCTTCTTGCAACTGATGTTTATTTGTTTAGTGTTTACACTACAGACAGCGTCGACAGACTTTCATATCAACGACATTACATTCCAAGCTAAAAAGTCCATGCTACGCACATTGTAGCAAAACATCATTTCTTTTTATGCCATTTGGTTGATGGAAGTTCCCCTCGAGCAGCGTCTTCTTTCTCTTTCTCCTGATCTCTTTCAACAATTGCTACTACGAACATTTTGTACGAACTCTACCCTTAACCTCTTAATAATGTTTCTAATTGCACATTAACTCCTACAACTTATGTTAGTCTTTTCCTTTAATAAGTTTCTATTTTAAAATGCAAAATGTATATTTTATTTTTACACTAATCCACACATTCCAACTGACAACAACCTGCTGATAATAATTCTGATGATAATTCTGCATAAAAATTGTAAGCTGTAGGGAGCTTGGTTAAGTCTGACACAAGGCCGAATACAAGAGAAATTAACCAGCTCCCTTCTAGACTACAAAAGATTAGTAAGAGGCTTGTAAAGAACCTTCTGCTTAAAGAGCCTGCGGAATGCAGAATAAGAATTTTCTACAAAACCCTGTAGCCGACTTTAAGCTCTTTCAAAGCTAGAAAGTAAAGACTGGCTAGCGCCAACCCAGATATGGAAGTTTTTTTTGTTTGTTTTTTTTAATCATTTCACCCTGAGCAAGGCGGAAACGCCACTGATGTGCAGGGGGTTACATAAATGTAAAAAGATTAATTAGAAAAGAGTGAGGAGTACAAACTAGTTAGAAAGGAACAACAGAAAGCTGAGAAAGCAGGTGCGATGATAGACACATAGGTGGAGAGAAAGGGAAGGTTATACAGGGGAGGGGAGGGGAGGGGAGAGAGCTAGATTTTTGGTCTCTTGTTACTCTTGTAAAAATTAAGAAATTACAATAACGAAGGATCTGAAGTGTCTTTCCAAAAACCAGAAACTTAAACTAATTTTGATATCTCCGATTTGTAATTTACATTTTGGGCTCATATTTTTACTTATAACCATACTTTCTGTCTTCTTCAAGTTTAGGCTTAGCCTTTTCTCTTCGCTTTCCTTGTAGTTTTATTTTCGTGTTTGTTATTAACACTGTGTGGTCTGCATAAAATTTAAGTCTAGAATTCTAGTTGGCTGATCAAATCGGCAACATCTTTATTAGACGAGCCATAACATTTTACCCCGACAAGCACAACACTCTGGACCATCTTTTCGCCTCTGAACAGGCGAGATGCTGGCCAGCTACGCGATTCCTGTCTCAGAGATGTAGTGTAACACCCCAACTCGAAGATAGAATACACAGAGAAATTACTATCTACTATGAATATATCTGACAGCATTTTATTCCGGTGCGTAGAGAAACCGAGAAAGAGAGGAGAAAGAGGCTGTAGACTAAATAAATCAATCGATCGATCAATCGATCGGTAAACAAATAGATACAGAAGTAAAATCAAAACAAGAGTAAAGTATATGTACAGCTAGTAAATAAATATCTATTCTCTCCCGATTTCGAACTGAGCAGAAAGAATGCAGTGCCTAGGAGGCACGTCGGAAGGTTAAATTTTATTGCATTGCATTGGGTTCTTTAACTCGGGATAGAAATCATTATTTCAGAGTCTATCATAAATCATTGTTGTAACAGCCGCAAGGGGAAGAAGACGTTGCAACCACTAAGAGAGATTAACTATAGCAAGAGTTGAAAATAACTTAGATACACATTATGATAAACAATAAATACATTCGAGGTGGACAAATAAAATGAACAGACCAGTGTTGCAGTGTAAAATTCTTATATACATATACCAATATTTGACAAGCAAAAGACTATGAGGGATGTTTGAAAATTTTGGACTGTTTGAAGACTTTGCACTCAAATCGAATGTAGAACTGATCTCTGCCTTTAATTATTGTAGGCAGTAGTCTTTATGGGATCACTGAATGCATATCCAAGGGACTACTTTGAAGGGGACTGTGGAAAATAGGGGTTAGGTTAGCTTTTGTCAGGGTCAAATTCCCCGAATATTCGGTTAGTACATATTATTTTAAATGATAACGAAATACTAAGTAATAAAAACGTCAAAATGAAAATT
>JBBBDQ010000256.1:90000-167500 GCA_037127315.1 Ascarosepion bandense | reverse complement strand
TAGATAGATAGATAGATAGATAGATAGATAGATAGATAGATAGATAGATAAAAACAAAATCCCGATAGATAGATAGATAGATAGATAGATAGATAGATAGATAGATAGATAGATAGATAGATAGATAGATAAAAACAAACTCCGATAGATAGATAGATAGATAGATAGATAGATAGATAGATAGATAGATAAAACAAACCTGATAGATAGATAGATAGATAGATAGATAGATAGATAGATAGATAGATAGATAGATAGATAAAACAAACTCCGATAGATAGATAGATAGATAGATAGATAGATAGATAGATAAAAACAAACTCCCGATAGATAGATAGATAGATAGATAGATAGATAGATAGATAGATAGATAGATAGATAGATGTGATCAGCATGCACTACATCAACAGATATGAAAAAATTGACAGATTCTCGCCTTTTAGCTTGTAGGACAAACGGAAACATGGTTCGACAAATTATGTCGCGATTAACATGTGTGTGTGTGTGTGTGTGTGTGTGTGTGTGTGTGTGTGTGTGTGTTGTATATAATTAGAAAATGAAAGGGAGCAGGAGAGACAACGAAGAAAATGATGAACGAAAAAGTGAGAAAATGAATAACAGCTTTTGACAGAGAAATGCAGAATATATTTGCCGTACGATTAGCTGTGTCCACATGCACACGATCGTTCTCCTTTTCTCTTTCTCTCTTTCTTTTTTGCAGATGTGCAAAGCTTCGATGCCGTTCTCCTACCGAACGTGTCAGCTAGCGTCACCAGCTGAGAAATACCGTTGCCACTTCAACGGTAACGAGAGTGTTCGTAGCGATATTTGCGTGCCTCAATAAGACAACTGCACACAACACAATGCGCATTGTTTCCATTCACGCACGCACAGAATTTCTACGGACAAGGGATTAGTTTTATGATATAGGTACCGATGCATAGGCTCATGTCAAAAGAAGTAGTTTTACTTTGTTTCTAGACACTTTCTCTCTTAGAATGGACAGTGGTGCAGAGAGGAAAAGGGACTGGTCAAAATTCAAGTATGAATCATTTTTTCATTAAATTTGATAGTTCTTTTTTAATGGATACTTTGTTTCTTTTTACAACTTCCTTCTGGATTGAAGTGAATCTTGGAAGATCTCGTCAAAAATTAAGGAGAGGCTTGAGGCAGCAGAAATATGGTTTTACAGAAGGATGCTGAGGATATTATGAAGGGAACAGGTGAGAAACGATGAGATATTGGAGAGGATGCAAACGAGAAAAAACTCATTCTTAACATCAGAAAGGCACAAATGAGATTCCTGAAACACGTAACGAAGAAAGAGGGCATGGGGAATTTAATACTCACAGGAGAGATAGAAGGAAAGAAAGACAGGGGAAAGCAGCCTGTTACGTACTTGATAGGCCTGAGTAAGTGAATGAAGGAGTGGGGTATTGGAGAGATACTAAGAGAAAAAGTGATAGCGACAAGAGACAGATCCAAGTCCATGATCGCCTACGTCCTGGAGAGACACTGCACATGAAGAAGAAGGAGAACCCTTTGTGCCTTGTGGTGTAAAGGATGTACATTGTGGCGTAATATATATCGGCCCAGAAATCGGAGAGCCGAGTTCGAATTCCAGTCGAATTCGTTTCATTCACTCAAGCTCAAATGCATAGGCTCATGTGTAAAGAAGTAGTTTTTTCTTTGTTTCTAGACACTTTCTCTCTTAGAATGGACAGTGGTGCAGAGAGGAATTAATAAATGGACTGGCTAAAATTCAAAAATTTCTGGCGGGTAAATAGGTGACATGTCAGTCGTTCTGCATGACATTCAATCACAGGCGAAACTCTTAAGGTATCAGAGATGTGATTCCTCAGAAGGATTTCGAGGATACTGAACATGTGAGTAACGAAAAAGTGTCAAGTATAACAGAAACGAATATGAAATAAACAGAAAGAGTCAGTTGACATTTCTAGGACATATTTTTTTTAATCATATCACCCCGAGCAAGGCGATAACGCCACTGATGCGCAGGGGGCTACGGAAGAGTGAAAATATTGGAAAAAGAAAGCCGGAAACCACATCCTGAACAGGGAACAAGGGATGAGACTCTTAACCTGTTCAATAGACATGGATGGAGTGTGGACCGGGCGATAGTTTAGTCTATCTACTCCAATTGAAAAAAAAAAAAAAGAAATGAGTGAAAAGATTGGAAAAGAGAAAGCTGGAAACCACATCCTAAACAGGGAACAAGGGATGAGACTCTTCACCTGTTCAATAGACGTGGGTGGATTGTGAACCGGGCGATAATTTAGTCTATCTACTCCAATTAAATATAATAAGGAAACATCGATTAACCTACCTAACAAACTTGTATAAATTGAAGAGAATAACGAATGTGTGGGATAATAAAAAGCATCACTCCAAAGAGTTACAAAATATAGAAAATTGTGGATGATACCTCACCCTCATCCTGAGGGGACACATCATAAATGGAAGAAAAAGATATGACCCGTCGGTTATCTGAAGGCATAAACATATTAATAGTATCAGTGATGAGGTGAGGAAATACAGTCTGAAATATCCAAAATATTATTTATTATCTAATCTTTAGCGGGGATGTGCGTTGTAGTGCAGTGGTTATCGGCTCAGAATGAGAAATCGGGGAGTCGAATTCGAATTCCAATTGAATTCTTTGCATTCACTTTTGCACTAATACCCTTGGGAAAGGTATTAATCCGTCTTTTCCCTCCAGTTATAGATTAAATAACAGAACAGATTGGGTTCTATAGCCTTGGCTGGCAACCAGTCTACCGCAGAAAGTAATGGCAAACTATTGCTGGATAACCTTCTGTCCAGTCAATCATGTCTATTTCGTGACATGATCGCCCAAGCGTGCATCACGTATGGCACTTAACTGACTGACTGAATCTTTAGCGACCACCATTTTTTTTTTTAGGTTGTTCGTTGTGGAGTAATGGATATCGGCTCGGAAATCGGAAAGTGGGTTCAAATCTTAGTCGAATTCGTTTCAATCACTTACGCCCAAATACCATTGGGAAAGGTATGAATCCGTCTCTTCACCCTCCAGCTATGGGTTGAATAGCAAGACAGATTTGGTCTACCGCAGAAAGTAATGGCAACTTACTGCGGGAAATGCTAGTCAGAGACATGAGCACCCAAGCGTGTATCACATGACAATTAACTGACTGATATATATTTTTTAAACGAGATAAGCGTGAAAAAACTGAAACCTCCTGTTTCACTTTGTTTGTAGAGGTGACGAACATTACCCAATAAGAAAGGTATTTTTTTATCTTAGTCTCCCCACTGTGAGGCGATGTGATACAAGGTCGGGTTTAGCGTGTGTATCACGTACACCCGGGCCAAGCACAAAAATTGTCCAGCACCAACAACTGTCAGTTGCACGGCGTCGGTATGCCTACCAACCCCCTATTCTTTAGTACATTGGTGGGTTTAGCCTAGGTCAGTTGTTCCCCGGGATCAGGCACTTCATGGTATTTATTTCTCTTAGCTGCGTCTCTGACCGGACAGAGCCACAACTGATTTGATCGACTAGCATCGAGCGACAGTTAGCACGCTCGCTTCGAAAACCATTAAAATCAAGTGCATCATTCAGTGTTCACCAAAAAATTGAATTTTTCTAAAAAAATATCTAATCCTAAAATCATTATCGGTGTATTTGCATAGTATAGACCTATATACACATCTTTCGCTTCCATTATTCTACAACAGCTGACAATAATAACTTTATGATTTTAAATGCATTTATATCTATAAAAGTGATGAGGGTAAGTATGTGTTTGTTTTGATAGATTCGACTTAGCGTCTGCATTTTGCGGTCTAGCTCGACGGGAGTTGCGCTTAGATGTAGATCCAAATTTTAGAACGCTAACGACACCTTGAAATTTTTCAGAAAGCCAAAATTAGAGGTAGAAAAATATATATTATCACCCCACAAAGTCAGGGATCGGTTTATGTATTGATTATAATATAGAAGCGATCACCCCATTTTATATTATCTATATCTATATATGGTGCCCCTTCCCCTTCCACCCTAATCTACTAGAGACATTCTACATTGTTATCTATATCTATAAAAGTGACGAGAGTGGACGTTGTGTAAGTATTTGCTATGTAAATTCATCATATGTTTTTTATTCTTATTATTCCTTAAACTACCCGAGTGAAACCGGGCTAAACTGCTAGTTTATATCTATAAAAGTGACGAGAGTGGACGTTGTGTAAGTATTTGCTATGTAAATTCATCATATGTTTTTTATTCTTATTATTCCTTAAACTACCCGAGTGAAACCGGGCTAAACTGCTAGTTCTATCATAAAACCACCATCAGTGCATTTACGTAACAAACCATAGTGGTATTTCCTCAGTAGTGCCTACATTCATTCACAGTCAATGATCATATCAACTTCATAATTTTAAATAAATTTGTATTGTAAAATCATTAACAATGCATTTACATCATACATATCGTGACCTTATTCTCTCAGAAATGTTGGCTTAACTTCCTAACCATGGTCATCACCTTTCAATGCATATTGGAAAATCTTTTCTTTTTTATGTATGTAAGACCTTCTTCGGAAGCTAACTGAAGAAAGGGGAAAGAAAGAAATACGAATGAAGTACAAGAAAACTTAATCAGTAAAAAGAGGAACCCAAAATGCTAACTACAGGTCAGGAATACTAAAATCAAGCAGGTACAAAAGTTTAAATACCTGGGAAGTGTTTAAACAGAAGATGGAAAGTGCGAAACTGAGATTCAAAGGCGAATTGACATGGCTAAAGATGCATTCCAGAAGTTGAGTAGAGTAATAAGAAAAGGGAATATTTTGCTGGAAACAAAGAAGAGAGTACTTTTTTGTTATGTGATGTCTGTTCTTTAATATAAGAGTGAATGCTGGACAATCTTCTCAAAGATGAAGGAAAGACTTGAAGCGACCTTAAATGTGGTTCTACAGAAGAATACTGAGGATACCATGGACCGAACATGTGAGCAACGATGATGTTTTGGAGAGGATATAAACAAAAAGAAAATTAATACATAACAACACAACAGGGAAATACAGCTGAAGTTTCTGGGACATGTAATGTGGAAGGAGGGCAAAAAAAACCTGCAACTCACAGGTCAGATCGGGGGAAAGAGAGACAAGAGAAAGTAACCTGATGGGCTTGAGTAAGTGGATGACAGAACGGGGTTTGGGTGGGATAACAAGAGAAAACGTGCTAAGAGCCACTAGGGATAGGGAAACGTCGAAAGCCATGATCGCCAACCTCCTGAAGGGACACAGCACATAGAAGAAAAATGCATAACTGAATTCAACGTTTGAGCTGTTGTTATGGTCATGAAAAATTTAGTCTCACTTTCAAAGTGGTTCTTTCTCGTTCTTTGTACACGCTCTCAAAAGACAGCTGACAAAAAGAAAACGAAAAAAAGTCGATACTAGATATCGGTTAAACAAAGCTTTTTCGAAGTGTAAAAACTTTGAGTCGAACTTTGATCATCATCATTATGTAATTAATAATTAAAAAATTAAATTTGATAGTACTAGATTGGCGGCGAGGTCCCATCATTTCACAGTTGAATTGGCTAGATGTAACCGTAACCGTAAGTTCTATGATAACAATTTATTGTTCTCGAACTTCTCTCGTGTGGAACCCGCTTTCAGCTCCATGCTTTCCAGCTAACTTCAAAAATTTGAATGCAATGTCAATCGCTATCTACTGTCTTAATGATTATTCTTCTATTGTTCTCGCTATTTAATAATATTTCTCGTTTTTCGTATTCTTTCAGACTCAGTTACCCCATTTGTCTTAGTGGCTTTAAACCCTTACATGGGGTGATAAGATTTTAAAAATGTATGTTAAAAATGTGTATTGTAGAAGTATTTAAAGGTAACGTTTTAATTTACGAATAACTGTCAATGAAAATGTTTTTTGGGGAGATTCTTTTTTTTTTTTTGTTATTTTTTTAATTTTTTTAATAAGAATATTTAATGTTTAAACATTTAGTTGTTATCTTATCTGACCAACGTTTCTCATTGCTCGTGCATAACATATTCAAGAAGGAAAGATAGAAAAAAAATGGTGTTATAACTCAGGCAAAAAAGAAAACAATTTTAAAATACCATTTTAAGCAGCTTTTGTTAAGCCTTATTGAGGAAGATTTTATTTCAGTTCTGACGCAAAAATAAAAACGTGATTTTAATCTTCTATTTTTGTTTCATCAAAATTTCTACAATTTTCTAAAATAATAAAGTAACCAATCTTCTGCGTTTTGCGCCAACTTAAAATTCTTCTACGTTTATTTCAGATGTGCCATTAAAGTCTTCGAGATGCAATTTCGCAATTAAATTACCTCTTTTACCATTATCATCATCACAACGACGATGACTATAACCACCGCCCCTTCTACCACCACCAGCATCACTAACAACAACAACAACGCAATTATTATCAAGAAAATAAATTCAACAGATATTTGTCAGCCAAACAAATATTTGATCGGTATTAATGAAAAATGTTGACAGAAAAGTTTCGAAATCAATAAAAATAGCTGTCGGAAAGTTGGAATTTTAATCGTTATTTCGCGTTGGTTTTTAGCGTTAAGGATCACAAGAAACACGGAATGAAAATTTAAAAAAAAAAAAAAAAAAAAAAAAAAAATGAAAAGTAATCCGCGTCGATTACCTCCAAAAGAAGTTGTAAATTCGGTAGAAAAATTTTATTTTGCACAAAGCCTCGGGAAGAATCGAACTCACGATTAATGTCTTTCCACGACACTGAACATTGCTTCCGTGCGAAGTAACACCAACGAAATTAAAGCGAACACTGAACATGCTTAGTGGCTGAAATAGTTGCGTATTTGCCACAGGTACTAATTCGAATTCCAGTTGAATTCATTGCATTCACTTACGCGCAAATACCCTTGAGAAAGATATTAATCCGTCTCTTCCCTCCAGTTATGGGTTAAATAACAGGACAGATCTATAGCCTTGGCTGGCAACCAGTCTACCGCAGAAAGCAATGGCAACCTACTGCGGGATAATCTTCTGCCCAGTCAGTCATGTCTCTTTCGAGACATGATCGCCCAAGAGTGTTTCACGTATGGCACTTAACTGACTGACTAATGGTTGGGATTCAAACTCGTGTAGAAGACAAGACGAAATTGATTTTCAAATCAAACAGCTCTCCACACTGATCTCTTAACAGATTGGCGCACGACAATCTTCGTGACTTCATTTCGATTTATTGCCTTGAAAATTTAATGGAGTTGTATAATAAGCACTGTAACTAGAAATAATCATTTTTTTTTACTTCACTTTAAATTTTATATCACGATTGAGGCATGAAGTGCGAATCGGATTGAGAAATCAAAAAGCCGAGTTCAAATTCCAGTCGAGTTCATTACTTTTGGAAAATATATGAATCCGTCTCTTCTACCCCACCAGCTCTGGGTAAATCGCATGACAGATTGGGTTCTATAGCCTTGCTTGGCAACCAGTCTACTGCAGAAAATAATTGCAACCTACTACGGGAAAATATTCTGCTTAGTCAGTCATGTCTTGAAAGAGACATAATCGCACAAGCGTGTTTCATGTATGGCAATTAACTAGCTGTAAATGATAAAATTGTTGATTGTTGATAATTTCACTACAAAAATGTATTGTTAATAACAGTTTTTATGAAAATGTGTTCCTGTGTTTTTATTATAAAACTTTTTTTTTATATTTTCTTAGTATTTTCATTTTTATGGGGGGGGGGGGGTCACTATTTGCCTATAACTGGGTCCCTAACAGGTACTACCAACCCGAGTTAAGTTGAACCCGGAACCAACAGCAATTAAGAGGTGGTTCTACGCTTTTCCAAATCGCCAGTCTCCAGATCAGATGCCTTGTTGCCGGAAGTAGTTTACGTAATACCCAGGATTATGCTCATTCTGTTTCTACTTAGTCCAAATATCTTACTTTTTACGTTCTAAAATATCCCCGGCTTGACCCACTTTCCTAAATCGAAGCAAATAAATATCAGATTTCTTTTAACCCTAGACCACTAATCATCAATTAAAGTCACACCACTACTAGTCATGGGTAATCATACCCGATTTTGAAAATCTTTTACAGTTAAACAAATAAGATGTAACCGTCAATTCTACTCCAACAGCTTCTTTTCTCGCACTTCCCGCCTGTGGAACTCCCTTCCACAAGTCTGCTTTCCCGACAGCTACAATCTCCAGATGTTTAAATGTAGGGTCAATAGTCACCTCCTATCACACTAACTCCCAATTCTTCTCAGAACACTCTCATCTACCCACCCCTTCATTCTCGGTATCCTTACCCGCCTATCACCCACCCTCTGACATTTCCTATATTTAATCATCCTTTCTCCACTCTATGTAGCCCCCTGCGCAGTAGTGGCAGTGACATGCCTTGCTCGGGGTGAAACGCTTATAAAAAATAAAAAATAAAAAAAATAAAATAAAATAATATTAAATATAAACCTTTATTTAAAATATTTTACTTGCTGCCACTTCAGATTTCGTACTTCAAGTTAAAATTAGTAGGAACTGAAAAACATTATGGTAAGAAACTCAGATACTGAAAATGGTAATTAAAAATAGGAAAATTTGCGCCGGGTACTATATAGGCATGGTTAGTGTTCTAGGGTTAAATATCTTTTTACTGTCTCCTCAAATTTGATGAGATCGTCCAACATTCACTTCCATACAGAAGGACAGATATCAAATAGCAATCCAACACTCTTTTCTTTGTTTCTAATGAGATTTTCCGATTTTTCAGTACTTTGCTTAGCTTCTGAGATGCGTCTTTGGCGTAATATAATGTTCCTATTCTCATAAACACCGTTTAGCATTATAGTATTCTAAGTAAACATACAAAGGGATATATTTTAAAAAGCTTGTAAAATATGCATGGAGAAAAATTAACAGTATGACACAGAGATCCGAAGGCGAATTGGCATGGCGTAGGAAGCATTCCAGAAGTTGAGTAACTATTAAGAAACAGGACAATTTCGCTAGAAACAAAGAAGAGAGTACTGGATTGCTATGTGATGTCAGTTCTTCAATATGGCAGTGAATGTTGGACAATATCATGAAAGATGACGGAAAAAGTTGAAGCAACTGAAGTGTGGTTCTACAGAAGGATGCTGCGGATATCATGGATCGAGCATGCGAGCAAAGATGAGGTTTTGGAAATGATGGAAACGAAAAGGAAATTAATACTGAGCATCAGGAAGAGACAGCTAAAGTTCCTGGGACATGCAATGAGGAAGGAGGGCTTGGATAACCTGATACTAACAGACCAGACAGTGAGAAAAAGAGACAGGGGAAAGCAGCGGATAACATATTTTAAGGACATGATCAGGTGAATGACGGAACGAGGGTTGCGTGGAGTAACAGGAGAAAGCACGCTAAGAGCCACTATGGATAGAGAGACGTGGAAAGCCATGATCACCTGAAAGGACAGGGCACAAAGAAGAAGAAGAAGAAGAAGGATGATGATGATGATAATAATTCGGTGGAAGGATGGTCAAACATGCATTCCAGAGGCTAGATAAAGTATTAAGAGAAAGTAAAATTTCGTTAATACAAAGAAAAGAGTAATGGACTGTGACGGGATATTTTTCCTCTGTATGGCATCAAATGCTGGACAATTTTCTGCAAAGGTGAGAAAACTTAAAGCAACAGAAATGTGGTTCTACAGAAAGCTACCGGGGATTATACGGACCAAACACATGAGCAACATTAAGGTTTTGGAAATAGTGGAAACAAAAAGGAAACGCTGAAATTCCTGGGGAACATACTGGAGAAGAAGGGCTTGAAAAATCTGATTCTCAGGAAACATGTTGAGGGAAATCGGGACGGAGGAAAGCAGCGGGTAACATACTTGATGAACTAATTGTGGAGGGCTATGGTCATCTACTCCCTGAAGACACACGGTACTTAAAAGATAAATAAGACACAAGTAATGAGTTTGTGTCAACCAACTTCAGATACCTTTAATGTTACTTTTGATAAGGACGTCACAAAGAACCGCTGGATTTGTTACGTGGGAAGGATGTGAGAATAATCCAGAATCAACAGAAATGTGGTTATACAGAAGGATGCTGAGGATACCATGGACCGATCATGTGTGAGCAACAATTAAATTTAAGAGAACAAAGAAAACAAAAAAGGAATCAGTTAACACAAACTTGTTGGCAGTCGCAGGAAGAAATCTGCATGAAGTCACTACAGAAAGTGATTTACTAAGCCTAGCTGAGTTGTGGCACAAGGTAAATATATGGAGTACCCAGTAAGGATCAAAGTCACTACTCAGCTGCAATCTTCGAATTATTTCGAAATTTTGTACTCATCTTGGTTGATATAGGTGTTATAATAGATGTAACGTTTTGACCAAGTACCCTCTGGTCATCATCAGTTGTCCATAGATTGGCTTATCTCGTTGATTATTGCGAAATATCCTGTGAAATCAATTATTGTTCTTTCATACTGAATTTTGGTTCGTCTCTACCAAGTCCAAATTAACACAACTACTATATCCACTATGCCACCGTCCCGAAGGACTTCAGTGATGTATTTTGGAGCCTTTTATATTCAGTGTCACGTGGATTTTGACAACTGGATTATGTTAGTCGGTTTATGCCATTTGTCATGACCAGAGGGTACTAGGTCGAATGGTTGTGTCTATTATAACACCTATATCAACCAAGATTAGAACAAAAGTTCGAAATAATTCCAAGATTATTAAAAATTACTCATTGCAGAAATAAATACAAATTCCTCAGTCGTAATTGATATCGCGAAAAAAACTTGATATTATAACCACGCCGAAGTGTATAATGATTTTTCTAAGCATAGCTTAGAAGTGACACATGGCCGTAAGTGGGAGACACTTTTCAGTCGTAATCGAAAGTGGACACTCACTTTCAGTCGTAATTGATCTAGCGAGACAAGCTTGTTAACAAATACACCATGTCGATGTGTCCAATTATATTCAAAGTGTAGATTAGATGTGACACAAGACCGAAACTGGATGGGAGCACCCAGTGAGAATCAAACCCACTTTTCAGCTATAATTGATCTAGCGAGAGGAGTTTTCTAACCATTAAACCACGTCGAAAAGATAATGAAGGAAGGTGGAAAAAGGACTAAACATCAATTTATTTCGCTAACAAGCATACGTTGTGTCTTCTTACTATATATCGTTGACAGACAGTCCGAAAAGTGAACTACAGATCGGAGATGCCAAAATCAATCAGGTAAAAATATTAAAATCTCTGGAAAGTGTCTTGACGGAAAAGGCGAAATTTAAATCCGAAGGCGCGTTTAAATAGCGAATGATGTATTTCAAAAGCTAAGCAAAGTATTAAGAAACATAAAACTTTGTTAGAAATAGAGAAAGGAAAAAAACATTATTTAACATCAGGAAGAAACAGTTGAGATTTCTGGCACACATAATAAGGAAGAAGAGCTTGGAAAATCTGATACTAACGGAAAAACATTGAGGACGAACGAGACAGGAAAATAATGACATTACATACTTAATGAGCCTTAGTAAATGGATGGCGGATCAGGGTTTAGGGGAAATAACAGAAAGACAACTAAGCACTACAAAGGACTGGAAGTTATGGAGAAACATGGCTGCCTTAGTGGATACGGTACATAAAGAAGAAACTTTAAATAAAATTTTGGAAATAACGCTTATGTTTCAGCGTTAATTAGCGTTATATCATAAAATGAGCATTTGTGTGCTAACACGACAGGAATAAACATGTTTATTTGATTTGAATTTGGTTTAGATATCCTTTTATGCGGAATTAACCATTAAGCATTAAGTTCTAGCAAGAGGTAACAAAAATGGCCGACCTAGGTCCTACGCTTTTTCTGGCCTACATTAACGATCTACCCGATGCTATAAGATCCCAAGTAGGCATGTACGCCGACGACACCACAGTTTACTCTCGTTTCGATCAAAAATCTGGTGAGGGTGACAAAGCGAACCTCGCTGCCGAGCTTGAGAAGGACCTCCAATCCGTGGTGGACTGGGGTAAGAAATGTCTCGTAAATATTAATGCTTCCAAAACGAAGCTGCTATCAATTAACCATCATAGACAATCGCTCCTACTTCCCACCAGCATGGAACAGGCTAGCCTCTCTGAGAGTAAAACACTACGCCTACTTGGTCTCTCACTCTCAACGGATCTCAAGTGGAATGACTATATTGAATCCATTGCTAAATCTGCTGCTATGAAAGTCGGTCCTCTGTGCAGGGCCAGGAAGTTTTTCCTGTCTGAGTCCAACCTGCACATATATAAATCTACCATTCGCCCGTGTATTTAATAATGCCCCTGCTATTCTCCTCGGGATTCTTGACAAAATACAACGGAAAAACTGTAATGTGATCGATACCGACTTGGCAGCCCGGCTGCAGTCGCTCTCTCACCGGCGTGATGTGGCTTTCCTGTGCCTCTTCTATAAATACTTTCACGGCTTCTGCTCCGATGAACTTAGATCAATGGTGGCCCCTAGGTATGAATTTGCACGAGATACTAGATTAGCACTTAGGTCACACCCTTTTACAGTGAAACCGATAAAATGTAACCGCAATTTCTACTCTAATAGCTTATAACACTTGACGTAATAGCTAACAAGCTTGAAAACAAGTGATTTTCAACCATTTTTTGAGGTCCAATGCACCCTTTTCACCATAAATTAGAATGTCATTCCTCGCTTTTCAACATTGTCCGACTCAAAAAGGTGCATTGCATATATTATTGAAAATCTTTATTCTTTCCCATATTAGTCCATATCAGTCAGTTAAGTGCCATACGTGATACACGGTTGGGCGATCATGTCTCAAAAGAGACATGATTTTTTGGGCAGAAGATTATTCCGCAGTAAATTGCCATTACTTTCTGCGGCAAACTGGTTGCCAGCCAAGGCTATCTGTTCTGTTACTTAACCCATAAAAGGAGGGGATAGACGGATTAATATCTTTCTGAAGGGTACTTGCGGGTAAGTGAATGCAAGGAATTCAACTAGAATTCGAACTCGGTTCCCCGATTTCTCGTTCCGAGCCGATATCCACTGCCCCATAACGCGCATCCATATACATTTGAAAAATATATTAGTCCATTTACATTTAATTATATTTTTAATCATTTCACTCAAAACAAAGTGGGACCGCCACTAATGTGACCCAAAGTGGGACCGCCACTAGTGTGACCCAAAGTGGGACCGCCACTAGTGAGACCCAAAGTGGGACCGCCACTAGTGTGACCCAAAGTGGGACCGCCACTAGTGAGACCCAAAGTGGCACCGCCACTAGTGTGACCCAAAGTGGGACCGCCACTAGTGTGCAGTGAGAAGAGGGAAAAGACTTGGTACAGGGAGTGTCGAAAAAAGGATAAAATATGGATGGGATTCAAGGCGATAGAACAAGTCAGTTGACGTTGACGTTTTTGGAGATTGTAGCTGCCAGGAAAGCAAGTAAATGGAAGGGCGAGAAAAGAAACTATTAGAGTAGAAGAGACGGTTACATTCAACTATTTCAACAGTCAAAGGGCGGGACCAAGATGCCAATCTAGTAAGACGCTTAAATTAATGTGGTCGGAAACTAGGTAAAAAAGCTCGTCAAGGCAGTTGCCATAAAAATATTTGTAGAAGAGACAAAGGGAAACCTCATCACGTCGGTGAGAAAGTGACTGGGTTATTTTTATAGAGAATATTTTTTTAAAGTCATGATTGGCTCCAAATTCTGTAAATTATAAAAAATAATAATAAAAAAAAAAATAAAAGATCACTCCTAAAATTTCCCCTAGACGAATCACACCTGGTTGAGAATCCTATTGTAGACTATATCAACGTAAGGTGGATTCGATCCATATTCTTTCCCCTCCCTTGTGATATTGTACCGTTTACTAAATATCGATCTTTATTATATCTATCTTAGTAGAACACAAGATTAAAATATGGGGAATATTGGTAATAAGTACAGCGCCTATCTTTCAAAGAGAAAAAAATTGGGAAATCGTCATACGAAAGAAATGACCCCATTATGTGTTTAAAATTTAAAAAAGAAATAAGATACAAAAACACCTCACTTTAGCGGAATGATAACAAGCCAGCCTAAAAGATACACTTTCGCATTCAAATAGTTCATCACCGAATTTTCGATTAAACTAACATAGATATTTTTAGTTTTACTTCGTGGATGGTGTCAATGACTGTCACCAGTAGACAGTTTTCGCGTCCAGGCTTTCGGTTTTATTTTTAGGTCAAGATATAAAATATACATCAGGATGTATGACGTAACATTCCTGTTTGTCCTTGTTTCATACACAACTAAACTTTATATAAAGAAAACAATTCAAGTGTTTGTATGTTGTGTATTAGTCAAATAAACACCTGTCCTAAATTCTCATATTTACCAATAATTGAAACACCTTAAGCATGACTAGGACTGAAAAATAAATAAATCCGGTCAGCTATAACACAAAGGTTTGATTTCTGTCCCTGTGAGAGGGGGTGTCATCAATTCGGTTGACGCATATCCACCTGGCGTCAAATTAAACGGATGGCTTTTGTGTGTGTGTATGTGTTTTCTTTCTTTTTTTCTTTTTCTTTTTTTTTTTACCCCAGGTATATATCCACCTGACGTCAGTTTAAACTGACGTCAGATGGATATATCTGAAAACGGGTGGTGTGTGCGGACATAACTGTTATTGGCGCAGAAATGAAATCAGTAAACCGAGTTCAAGTTCCCTTCACTTTCTTGAGAAAGGGTTGGGAACCATCTCTTGTTCCCACCCCTCTCTACGTTAATTATGAATTAAATAGCACGACAGACCGTTGGGTGGCAAATAACCTAAAGAGAAGACAACGGGTAACGACTCTTACAGTCTTTCTCAGTAACCCACGGCGGTTTACGGATAATAAAGTAAAGAAGAAGCTGTGGACAGCCATGATCGACGACGTTCTGAAGAAAATATAGCAGTGTTGGTTGGTCTGTTAAATGTAACTAAATAGTAACAAGAAAATAATAATCATTATTTTTGTTCTACTTTCTCTTTAAACCATTTCAACTGAACTTCAACTGAATCTTTTTTTTCTTTTCTGTTATTTCCAGTTAATATTTTTTATTTCCTTACCTTATTTGTCTTTTTTTTTATGCCGTGTTCCTTCAGGACGTTGACGATCACAGTCCTGCATAATTTTCTCTCCTTTTTAGAACTTAATAAATTTTGTCTTTTTTTTTTTTTTTTTTTTTTTTTTGTAATCTTTCCTTAACCCTGTCTCCGCCATCTATTTAATTGAACTATCGCCCGGTTCACACTCCACCCACATCTATTGAACAGGTGAAGAGGCTCATCCCTTGTTTCCTGTTTAGGATGCGGTTTCCGGTTTTCTCTTTTCCAATCTTTTCACTCCTATGTAGCCCCCTGCACATCAGTGGCGTTACCGCCTTGCTCGGGGTGATATGATTAAAAAAAACTCTCTATGTAGGTTGTGCGGTTTTTTTCTATCGCCCTTGCCTTCAGTCTGTCTTGTGAATATCAAATTTTTCAAGCCCTCTTTCCTCATTGTGCTACAGAAATTTCAGTCAGTTCTTACTTATAAGTTTATTTTTTGTTTCTGTTTTCTCCAAAACTTCGTCCTTGTTAGGCATTCTCAGCATCCTTCCGTAGAACCACATTTCTGTTGTTTCAAGTTTCTTCTTCATCTGTGGGGAGATTGTCCAGCATCCACTGCCATATAAGAAGACGAATATTAAATATCAGTTCAGTATTTTTTCTTTTGTTTCTAACGAAAATTTCCTGTTTCTTGAATGTTAGTACTTTGCTTATTTTTTGAAAGGCATCTTCCGCTATCCAAATGCACCTCTGGATTTCAATGTCACACTTTCCTTAGTCTATTAAACCACTTCCCAGATATTTAAATTGTTTCACTTGTTTGATTTTGGTATCACCAAATTGTAATTTGCACGTTGGGCTCTTTCATTTGCCAACAGCCGGGCATTCCATTTTCTAACAATCAATGTTTATTTGGTTAGTATTTACAATACAGACAACGTCAACAGACTTTCATATCACATTCCAAGATAAATTGGGGGATCTGTAATTTCTATTTAGAAGCAGGGATTGCAATAAACCCGAAAAAGAAGTATCTGGAGTGTCTTTTCAAAAATCAGAAACTTAAACTAAAAAGCCAGTCGAAACAGAATAACTTTAGTTTAAACAGCGAGTTTGTTGAATGATGAAATGGACGGTAAAAATTACTGGAGATTTTTTTTTTTTTTTTTTTTATCTAAGAACGAACATGTGAGCAACGACAAGGTTTTAGAGGAGGTAGAAAGGAAAATGAAACCTTAACATCAAGAAGAGACAGCTGAAGTTTCTAGGAGGCGCAATGAGGAAGGCGGGCTTGGAGAATCTAATACTGACAGGACGGATAGAGGGAAAGAGAGACAGGGGGTGCAACGCCTGGAATAATGGGTTTGAGCAAGTGGATGACAGAATGGTTTGGGAGAAATACCAAGAGAAAAGGTGTTAAGAGCTACAAGGGACAGGGGATGTGGGGAGCCATGATCACCCACACCCTGAAAGGACACGACACATAAAAGAAAGAAGAACGAACAGTAAAGGAAAAGACAACAATTACACTTTTATATATACGTACATACTTTTTGTTGGGTGTAGAGTTTCTGTGACAGTAACTAGGAATGGTAATATATAGTGACGATATGATGGAGAAAGACAATACAAGTGGCGGACATAGTGGCAGATTCCCTTTTAAGTGACCAGTTGTAAAACCATACAACCACATTTACAGCGACTACGACGACTAGAGAAACTAAGATGAGAATAGTGTGTCTTTTCTCTCTTTCGCCGTTGCGTGCACGGAATGCGATGATTGTGGGTCTGTCACTACTACTATTAATACTCCTTCTACCGTGAGTGCCTGCCCGTGTGTTGTTTGCCGGAGAAAGCTAGTTTGAGTAGTAGTAGTAGTAGTAATACTATATACTAGTAGTAGTTGTAGTAGTAGTAGTAAGTAGTAAAGAAAGCCACAACGAGGGGACGGACCGGATGAATCTGATCATGTTTTAAAGAGAGAGGGAGACCGAGAAGAAGACAATGAAAAACGTACCAGATTAGTTGATGGTTGGTAAATAAATTAAAAAAAATAATAAATAAAAAGGAAAAGAAAGAAACGATAGAAAACAAAAAAGTTTAAAAGTGAGAAAAAAAAACTAAAAAAACAAAAACAAAAAAAGAAAAATACGGAAAAAATATTCGTTTGATTGAAAAGATGAAGATGATGGCCATAGATGAGAAAGGAAGGGAGATAGAGAGAGAGAGAAAGAAAGAAAGAGGCGTACTAGAATTGGCTGAAGTCTCCAGCACGCGGGAGGATAAGTTTTTCAACTAATTTACCTACCACCAGCAGGTTTTTCTTCTCCTCCTCCTCCTCCTTCTGCTCCTTCGTCACTACCACCACCACCACCACCACCCATAATCGCCACAAGCTGAATAATCCCAATTTTCATCCAAGCCTTTCCAACGATAAAGATGCAGTTGTTGCTGCTACTGATTCCATCAATTGTAGCCAGATTGTGACTATAGGGAGGAAGAAAGAATACTTGTTTTTCCACAGCCGTGTGTTGGGCTTTTGAATCAACAAATAACTTGCTTACCACAGATCTACGTGACAACGTGTTATTAAATAACAAAAGTTAAAGCTTTATTTTTTTTTAAAAAAAAAAAAGAAAAAAAAACAATAATCTTATATTTTTTTTCTTTTTTCCCCTTTAAATTATTCATAAATTACCAAAAACGATAATATAACTTTAAGCACAACAAATACAATAATAATAAAAAAAACAAGAAAAAAATTAAACAACAGGATTAAAAAACAGAAGAGAAGCCTGGATATCTTCGCGTCGTCTTCCATTTGGATTTTACACGTGTATTTGGCTTGTTATTTTAATATTGTAAAAAGAAGAAAACGAAAAAAAAGTGGGTGCAAGAGAGAGAGAGAAAGAGAGAGAGAGACAAAGACGATCGTTTCTCAATCTCGGGTGAGATTATTAGACCTTAGCATAAAAATTAAAACAATAAAAGAGCGTAGGTAGTTTTAAATTAGATGTGTAGTGTCCGGACCTGAGTTGTGTACGAAGTAAAAACATTTCTTTTTCTTTTTTTTTTTTCTGTTGTTGTACATACGAGAAGTTTACGCATTTTCAACAAGATTGTAACGACATCACTTAAAACTATGTCCGCTTGTAATATTCAGCATATAGAAACCGAGAAGTTTGTCTATATATATTATATATAAATATATATGTATTAATAATAACAACAATAATACTAATTATATAGACACGCACAAAAAAGATACACATTCATTCGTGATAAAGGTCTTGAACGAGGAATATCCGACCTATTCGTTTGGGGTTTTTTCTGCATTTTACGCAATTATTTTGCCTGGTTTCGGCATCATTCTCACCATACGCATCAATAAGTAAATAAAGAATTTTTAATTGAAATAGTTAATTATCAGTCTTGAATAGTTAGAAATTGATCGCGATTCAGAAATCTTTAATCAGAATCGCATCCAGTAAAGTAAAGAATTTTTATTCTGCTCGATAAAAGTCATTTGTTTTTCTCATTTGACAGAAAGAAAAAATCCACGAGAATTGCCGTGGACGGAGAAATTTAAAATAATTTCTGTTTTTAGCCAAAAAAGAGAAAAAGTCGACATATTCTATGTGTACGCCCTTCCTTGTGTTGCCTAATCGAAGAGAGTTGAGTTTCTAAAAACAAGAAAAAAAGAAAAAAAAAAGATATTTAGTTTTGATTTTTTTTTCTTTCTTTTTGGAGAGATAAAATAAAAGGTGAATTACCAATTTAAAAAAAAAGAAAATCTTTAAAACGTTACCAAGAAGCGGACAAAACAAACACACTAAGTAAAAAAAAAGTGTGTACTTATTGTCTTGTCTTAAGAGTTTTCGCTGAAGGTATTTTCTTTAAAACGTTTCGTCTTTTGTTGTTATTTTTTTTTTTTTGCTTTTTTTTTTACAGATTTTATCAGTTCAATTTTTTTTATGACAACTTTGACCCGGTAATTCCCGCCCTGCACTCCTATAAGTTTACCTCTCCCTTTTTCTTTCTTTCTTTCTCTCTCTTGCCGAAGCTCGTCAGGCTAACACATCTGCTCGGAACCAAATTTTCATACACACGCATATTCGCAGGATGTATCAAAAACCACTCGCGCATTCATGTTATACCTATAGATTTAATAATTCCTTCTTCCTATTTTAATAATTCAAGTTCGATCACAAGAAATCAACACAAAGAAGGATCTGAAGATTACCCAGTCCTACCAACAAAAAAGAAAGAAAAAATTCTAACCTATAACTCCCCTTCCCACCCAAATCAGTTAAAAATTGCCTTGTAATTTTTATTTTATTTTTTTTTTATTCCTATACATACATACACACACATACGCACGTAATTTTTTTTCACATCCTCGGCAGTACGAAATAAGTCAGCGGTATACCTAACGGTCTTACTATTTTTCGACGCATTTCAATATCGGATATTTATTCATATTAAATACCTACTTCGCCAAGTGCCGTGGAGGCAAGTTAAAAAAAAAAAAAAAGAAATTTAAAAAATATTTCGACAAAAATTAGGCATGTTTGCAGGTATATTTTACCTCTTGTTTCTCACTGCTTCAGGTAAGACTAATTTTATTTTATTTTTGTTTTGTTTTCCGTGTTTATAATGTTGTTTTAAATGTTAACCCTTCTATGGAAAGGTTTCACTGAGAATTGTGAACCTGAATTTCTTAATGTAATTAATTATTCTTTCAAGACACCCTCGCACAAAAATACATTAACCAACAAAAATTAAAAAATGCAACGCAAACCAAATGTTTTCTAATACTCTCTACACATTTCTATTGTTGATATTCAAATATTCGAATAACGTCAATATATCATTACTTTCCATTCGCACAAGAATTAGACCGTAGAGGTGGGGTCATTCTTCCTACTATTGTTCGTGATAATACAGTACACACTCTTCTTTTTAAATCAAGTTATTTTAACTTTCTTGAATGGGTGACAATCGTTCAGTTAGAAATTTTTAAATGAAAACAAATTGCTTTTAATCTTGTCATATTATTTTCTTAATTTTTTTAAAAGAATTAAAAAGTTATTTATTTATTTTTTTTTTCCTGAAAAATCTTCCGTGTCTCTTTCTACGAAGATAAAGTTTTGGACTGGACTAGTTTTACGTTTGTTCCACTTGCAAGCACTTTATTGCATTGTAAAATTAATTTTCTTTATACGCCAACTATACCGACACGTCGCCACAGCTTAAATTATATATATATATATATATATATATATATAAATATGCTATATCACTACAAAAGTAGCTATTTTGTTTCGACATTTAAGCTACTTTTGTAGCGATTTAACATATTCATGTCATAATTTCTGAATAAATATTAACTCTACTTTGTACTGAGCACTTTTTTAGGAATAGTGTTTCTTTGGATACGGAATATTATTCCATCCATACGTACCCTATACTTGTGTGTGTGTATATATATATATAATGTGTCTATGTTTAAAGTTTTTGTTATTTAAAGAATAACATTTCAAATATTTTACATGTGTGTAAAAGTTTGAGATCGAATATTTCCCTCGTATTTGAATTTGATTTATGTTAAATCTCTAAAGTTTTTTTATTTTTTTTTAATATGAAATCGATGTGTCGTAGAAAACTTCTAATATTTAATTAGATTTAATCTTGTGTGTATGTGTTTATATTCACGGCACTATAGGAAAACTTTGTGGCTTCAGCCCTTACATCGCTTGAACTGGTATTTACCCGAACCTGACTCACTAAAGGCGGCGGGATGTGGTACAAGGCAGGTGTAAAGTTGCGCGTGAAAATCGTTTAAGGCCCGGAACTGCCCGGTCCAAGCAATCACTTTTTGCTTGTAATGAAAATTAAGCGATACTAAATTTGTTTCTTAAACAACGGTCTATATAACACTGTTATTGAGTTGACCTGTAGCCATTGTCTGAAATGTTTATGAATTTTCGAAGATAAATCGTAAGATATTTTTTTAGTCATTCTAAAACTTTCCTACAAGTCTTATATGCAGAAAGTCTGTCTAGCTATAGAAAATAAATATAGCGTGTAAATTTAAAATCGGAAACAATAATCAAATTCTTGTAGAATCTAAAAATATTTCAAGTGGCTCAGATTTTTAAAAAAATCTAAATTTTAAAAAGTTAACATCTAATTTCACCCGATTATTTTTTTAATATGTGGCGCCATACACCTGATTATAGATAATTAATATATGTACAAACTTAAAAATTGATGTCTTCGTTTTGCTTTGGTAGAGGCTTGTCCACCGCGATTTCGTTTTTCTTGACATTTTTTTTTTATTTTTATTTACACCAGTCGATTTTCATTAAGCATTTCACTCCTATCAGCTGTTGAAGAAAAATACCTTCAGCAGGTCTCGTTCTTAGACCTGACAAGTTACAATTTCTACTTTATATTCCAACAACCATTATTAAAAATGTAATGAACTGAAAAAATCGTACAAGTTTATCAGTGAAATGTCCGTCTGCTTAGCAGCTGCGATAAGCTAAGGTGTTGTTTGCCGTTTCCGTCTCAACATTTTTATTTGCTAGTTAGTGAATAATATCCTTCGTAATGATGAAAATATCTCAATAAGCTTTTAGATAATATTGATTAGTATAAAAGGAACTTTCATTTGTTAACGTTGAATTTTAAAGATGTTTAACAACATTCATCTTTCAAAAAGTTGGCAAAATTCCAGCTTCCGATGACATCTGTAAAGTTAATCGCTAACGGTTTACGAATTGTTTGGTTTTATTATTTAACTTTATATAACCACGAACATTTTTTTTTTTTACACTTATTCATCATTTGCTCTTCGTTTTGTTTTGCTCTTTTGCTGTCTTTTCAGGACAATGCCGCTTACGGCATTTGCCTAAAGGCATCAGTTTAGCAGTTTAAGGCATGTACTTTAAACTTAAAGTATTGCTGTTTTGTTTTTGTTTGTGTCCTGTTTCTTTTCAAAAGGATTTTTTCCTTTTTTTTTTTTTTTTTTTTCATATTGTAAGACTTCGTAATAAAATAATCGATTTTAAACTCTGAATGTTCAACTATCAAAACACAATTGGAGGTAAATGATATATACATATAAATATTCTAATCGTTATTTTGTGGATATCATGTCGACTCTCTGTTTTTGCTTTTGTGTTTTTTTTTCTTGTTTTTTTTTTTTCTTTTAATACTAAATTAAGTCTACTGATTTGCTCATACAGGTGCTTTTAAAGAATATGCTCTCAGGCAGGGTCCATGCATCACAATCAAGCAAAATTCATATAGCCTTATATATATTATATATATAATTTCGTATAAAGAAACACGCCATGTAATGCAACCAACCGTCGGTTTAAAAACCCACGAAAAAAACTGTTTTGTTGTTTTTTTTTAATTCTTAGATATTTATAAACTCTGTTCAATTAAGTTATACGCTCTGCTGAATATTAAAAAAATCTGAATATGTCTAGCATAAAATCACTTTAATTTGACGCTAGTTTATTTGCCATGTATTAAAAACATTTTTTTTGTCCATTTATCTAAGTGTAGAACTTTGTCTTTAATTTTGGCTAGAAAATCTCTACGTTTCAATTATCACTTTGGTCTTCAATTGTTATTATTCAAGGGCCATTCTATTAGCGATCTCTTTCTGTTACACTGATCATCCTCTGATGTGATCAACATTAGAATCGAACCGTTGCTTTAACAATAGTTAACGGCGAATTTTGAGAAGGTCTTTTACGGAATTAAAAACCAAATGCGGAACTGAATTGGGGCAATGTTCTTTCTTGATGTCCCTCACATGGAGACTTGATAAGGCTCATCTAGCGCGGCATGGAGAGGACCGAGATGGGGCTTTGGTACCCTCACTTTTTCCTGAAACTGAGCACAAAACACGAGGGTAACATTTTTTTTTTTTTTTTGTCTTCTGTGCCTCAATCTTTATCAATGATATTGAACTGAGTTGTATCATTTGTCTAAAAATCATTACTACTATTAATTTTCAAAATAAGTCATGAACTATGTTGTATTTTTCTTTTAACCCTAAAACACAAGATTTTAAAACTTCTACAAATGTCTTATATGCGGAAAAATGTCTACCAGTCACATACTCCAAAAATAGCAAAGAACGAACAACAATGTGTATTGATATTTTTTTTTTTTACTATACCATAAAATAAATTTACAAGAGGATCAGATAAAAAAATCGAATAATTAAAAGTTAATTTAATGTCTGGCTTGGAAATCACATTACCCCTCCAACACCCGGCTTTGTATTTTGTAGCGTCCTGTCTGTCCGTTAAGGTGTTTCTCAACGATTTGCCCATTGATATTTTTACTCTATTTCGGAAATGCCATTCCATTTATTGCTCAAATGAAAAAGTGAATTTTAGAAATCTCAATATGAGGGAATGTTAAATTTCCATCCCGGTATATAGCATGTGGCCTAACTCTTTGATTCTGGTATAGTATGTAGCTTACCCGGTTTGAATGTGTCCGATCCCAATAAGATTATATTTATAGATATAAATATTTGGTTATTTTTTGAAAATATTTACCATAACCCCTACCAAACAGTTATAGTAGGCTTTTTGAAGTAGGCCACATACTAGGCCAGTGACATATTTTCGTAGGCCATTACACCGACACCTAAATTTCTATAAATCGGAACAATGTTGGATAAATTATTTTTTCACTTCATTCATTTGCTTAAATATCGGTATACCAACAATTCTTCTATACCCACGTTAATTCCCTCTTTAACAACTGTCTTGCGCCTTTCATTAAGAACCATGACTTTAGAACTTGCAGTCGTCTTCCGTATTTCTAATTTGTTAAAAGCAACTTGTATCTTGAATGCTCCACAATAAACGTTTGTTCGTCAAAACATAGACAGGTACTTTTTACCGTGCGCTACAAGTATGTTTATTCTTCGTCTATGAGATGTGGGCGATCATGGCTCTCCACAACGTACTGTTTGTAGCCTTAATATATTTTGTCTTTTTACTATATCTATCAATCACTGTTCTACCGACATTTTACCAGAGATCGTTAGGAAGATTGCCCTTCAATATGTCTTGTGAGTATTAGATCTTCCAAACCCACTTTCCTCATTATGCTGCTTAGACATTTCAGCTATCTCTTTCTAAAAGTACCTTCTTTCATTACTTATCTATTAAACGTCAAGAAACAGGTTCATCTAAAGTCAACAAAGCTTTTTAACAATTCGCCCCAAGCAAGGCGATAATACCACTAAGGCGCATGGGGGCTACTGGTAGAAAATGAGAAAACTTTATAAGAAACCGGAAGCCCAATCCTAAACAGGAAACGAGGGATAAAACTCTATTCCTGTTCAAAAAACCGAGGTAATCATTAATTATATTACTCAGTTATTAAATGTAAGTTCGTAGCATATCGTTCGCTATATATATATATATATATATATATTTCATATCGTCTTAGTCAATAATTTTTATTGTAACCAATTCTGTACACCATTGGTATCGTTGTTGCTCGCTTCAGAGCGAAAAAAAGGTTTTCAGATTGAGAACTATAAATCGTACCCAGGGTAATCTTTCTACATTTGTACTACTGCCATTATTCTAACGCAAAATAAATTATTGAATGTGCAAACTCTTATATTGGCGCCACCTCTCTCCACTTTTCCTCCTCCCGCGCCCACGAAGTTGCACCCGTTGGCGTCTAGTGCAGTAGAATCTTGTAAAAGATGGTTTAGTAATTGTAAAATTCGTAGAGTTAATCTTATCAGGAACGCCAACATCCAGATCCGAAGCATTTCTGTTGCACTAAGAGCAGTAAAATTCTAACAGCTTTTTGATGGCGGCATCGATAACAAAGATCCTGATATTTTTCTCTTATTTTGCAAAAGTAAATATATATGGGTTTGTCATATTTTGCATCCATTCGCATGCAGCCAGCATAGAAAATATTTCTATCTGCTTTCAAACCCCGTCAAGCGAATTGAATAACTCCAAACCATGTACTGAAATGACTTGGAAATTGCGAGCTTTAATTTAATATTCTATTCATTGAACCACCATCATCATTAGTAGTAGTAGTCGTAATCTATATACTTCTGACTAACAGGAAGTGATAAGGACATTACAAAAAAGAACAAAAATGCAGGATTATCAATGTAATTTTTTTTCTTTTTAACGTAAAAATCTGTTTGTTCTTTGCAAATAGAAATGTTTCCACCAACACCCAAATATCGACCTTATTTTACATGAAGTCAAAAACTCTCCATGTCATCTACAAAACTGCTTTTTATAGAAATAAAATTTTCAAGCGAAAAATATAGCAACATTTAACTGATATGTCATCGTCTGTTTGAAAGGCAATCAACCTGAAGCGAAGTTTCAAAATAGAAAGCTTTTTACATTATGGTAAAGTAATTTAATCAAAAATATACCTCCAAGCACAAGTTTACATCTTCGTTCATGTTTTGTTAGTTTAGACTTTTAGATTTTTTCCAAGATGTCGTACTGTCATTTTTTTCTTACGTTAGTATTTCTAAAACTTCGTCATTTCAAGATATAATCTGTGTTCTTTACCGACAAACAAAACTGATGAAAGGAATTGAATTTAATTTCTACTAAGCGATAAAATTCCTTGTTCTTTTTACTGTCATTGTCAGCAGTTTCTAACAGTAATATAAAGTTCCAAAACTGACGATGAAACTTCCATTCTCTATTTACCTGTTTGTTGGAATCTCCGACCAACTTGAAAAAAAACTTGTCTTTCATTATTGTGCCAGGTATTTGTCCTGTCTGAGATATATATATATATATATATATTATGGACTCTCCCGTCGATTTCGACGTATGGGTGTCTAACGCAGTTAGACTGCCACACAGAGAATTGTTTAGAGTGGTGAAGGCTTGTGTAGCACCATCCACACTTTTTAGAACTGCTGATAACAAACAATCGGTGCAGAAGTTTGCCACGGATCGCATGAACAGCAGACCTCAGATATTTAACCAATAGCTGGAGGGAAGGGACGGATTAATACCTTTCCCAAGGGTACCAGTGCGTAAGTGAATGCAGCGTATTTGACTGGAAATCGAACTCGGCTCACCGATTCCTCTTTCCGAGCCGATATCCACTGCACCACAACACACATCCGGCAATTATATATATATATATATATATATATAATAAAAGAAAGATTTCCGTTATTTCAAATATTCAATTCCTTCTGTATAAATGAAATGCGTATCCGATTATGAAAATTTGCTTTCCGATAAATGTAAAAGATATCGAATAGACGTAATTGGTTATAATGATGAGAGAGGCAAAAAAAAAAAACATAATTATGACGCATTTCAAGTTAACGTCTTGATGTATTACACTTTCTTTTTTTTCTTTTTCTTTTTTTTTTAATCTGTAATTAGTCCAACTAGATGGAGAGATAAACCTAATCCATTTTTTTTACATTGTTCATTCTGTACAGGGTTCGGGAGGCACTCGGGTAAGGGACACTGCTTTAGCTGGTATGTGAGGAAGATAAAGGTTAACTCTAGAATTGAACAGGTTAAGATTGTAGGGACAAAAACATCCTTTTACGAGTCGATTCCACAAAATAGCGGTGCGTGGTAAGAAGCTGCTCGAGTAGAATTTACATCTCACCACTGGAATAGGAAAGGAATTGAAGGTGGTTTTGCTACAATGTACATTGCATGGCGGGTCTTAGCCGTGAAGAGTCAGGGAGAGTAAATTTGAGGAATCTAGTTAGTCTGAACACTTTCCATGGAAATAGCGAATGAGCAGCGATATGCTTGTGTCGTTTCGTCTATGGGAAAGTGGTGGAAAATAACTCATCGCCAACAAGGACACGGAGACGATTTTGAACTCTATCAAGACCGGAAGGTAGACTGAGCACCTCCTGCAATTGTATGACAGCAATGCTCTATTTTCGGCCTGATCTGGCTCTTATCTAAACTTATGGAACTTTATCTGTATGTGTGTGTCTGTGTGTCCGTTACCTATAGACTCCGAAACGGCTGAACCGATTTTCTTGAAAATTTACAGAGTTGTACTATAAGCGTCTGCGTGTGTTCTTAGCTAGGTTTTGTGTCAAGGTACCCCTGATAAATATCGATAATCGAAAAAATCGGGTTATAGAAGGAGTGGTCCGATTTTAATCAAATTTGATACACTCATAGACAGACATAAGAAACGATATTCAGAAGTTTCAAGGTTGCAGTTCTTACAATAGTGCAGAAAACTGATTTATTTATATATATATATATATAAGGTAAGATGTTTGTGTGTGTGTCTGTTTATCTGTCTGTATGTCCTTTATACAAATCCACAATTTTTATCCGATTCTCACCAAACTTCACACAAATATCTTTAGGGTGAGTCTGAGCTCCAGGACCATGGATTAGTTTTAAAGCTTTCATTACACCCGAGCAACACCGGGCTATCCTGCTAGTAAAAGATAAGAGAACTCAGGTACTTACAAGGAACCGAACATTTTACCAGTATTCTTATAGATGTATCGTACGAATGAGTTTCACTTGAGGTCTGGGTTGATATTAAATACCCAATAGGCACTCAAGACACAGGGCCTCCCTGAGAGAACAATCATTTATCGAGATAAACGAAAATTCAGGGTCCTCTCTGTTTTTCCTTATTTAGCTGTTAAACCGAGTACAGTGGAGCGATCAGCTGTCAGGCTCTGGTCATCTAGAGATTGGAGGCGTACCCTTATACCGTTATATCTTCAACACAGATATTCACAAATGATTAGAGTATGCTTTTAGGCAAATCTTTTATGTAACGTAGAAAGAGGGTTAGATCAAGAAAGAAGCATTGGGAATCGCCAGCGTTGATAGCTTCGGGCTCTTGAACCTACCCGTTAGGAAGGTCTTGATAATTCAGAAGACTCTACCAGAGATTTTCTTAGAGATCTTGTGCAAATGCCTTCGAAATATCTCATGCGACCGTCCTTGGAGATGTATTTGTTGTCTAATGCCTACTGATTCTGTAAGTAATAGCAGGTTAGGTACCTAAAAGGAACCGAACATTTTAGCAGTATCTTTAGCGATGTATCGTATGTATGAGTTGCACTTGCGGTTTGAGTTGATCTTAAACCCCAATCGACAATCAAGACACAGATGGTTTGCTACAATATGCGTTGCATGGCGGGTCTTAGCCGTGACGGTTAGGACGGATGGAACCAAGAAATCTAGTTCGTCTGAAAACTTTTCATAGAAACACTGAATGAGCAGCAAGATTTTATATATATATATATATATATATATATATATATATAATCATATCGCCCCAAGCAAGGCTGTCTACTGCCACTGGTGCACGGGGGGTTACATAGGAGGAAAGTTATAAAACTGACAGGTTATCAGGCGTGTCAGGAAGTGGGTAAGAGAAGGATTAAAATACTGAAGAGAGTGAAGTGGACGAAGAAAGGAGCATGAGAGAGAGGATGCAAGTTACTGAGATAGGTGATGACTATTGACTTTACATTTGAATTCTTGATGATTATAGCTATCGGGGAAGCAAGTAAACGGAAGGGAATTCCGCAGGCAGGAAGTGCGAGAAAAGAAGCTGATGAAGTAGAATTTGTGTTTACATTTTATTAGTTTTACATTAAAAGGATGGGACCTAGATGCTAATCTTGTAGTTCGAGTAAATTCATGCATTGAGGAAACGGAGAGCTAAGTTCATAGGAGCAGAAGCCGTGAAAGTATTTGTAGAAGAGACACAAAAGCCACATTGCGCCGGTGAGAAAGTGAGTGTATCTGAGCTGCCAGGTCGGGATCGATCACATTACAGATTCTCCGTTGGATGCTTGCGACGTTTCGTCTGTAATAAGATATTGTAGAATGGAAAATATTGTTACCAGCAAGGACGCGGAGGTGCGTTTGGACTCAACCCCTGCGTCACCAAAGAGGGAATAATAATAAAAAGGATTCATTGTGGTAAGAAAATATTTTAAGTCGTCAAGTCCTGGCTTACTTGCCTACCGACGAGAGGTCTTGGATTGTAAAATCAATCAGGCACAGAAATATAAGTGTTTTAACAGAGGATAGAAAGTGCGTCACTGGGATCCGAAGGCGTTTTGAGATGCCCAAGGATTTTTTTTTTTAATCATTTCACCCCAAGCAAGGCATTTCACTGCCACTGTTTCGCAAGGGGTTACATAGGGGAAATGATGAGAAAGAGTGGTTAGGGGGTTACGTGCTGAGAAAGAGTGGTTAAGGAGTTACACAGGTGGGGAAAGTGATGAGAAAGAGTGGTTAGGGGGTTACACAGGTGGGGAAAGTGATGAGAAAGAGTAGTTAGGGGGTTACACAGGTGGGAAAGTGACGAGAAAGAATGGTTAGGGGGTTACACAGGGGATTCATTCCAAAAGAGAAGCAGAGTATTAAGATAGAGTAAATTTTCGTTGAAAACAAGGAAAAGAGTACTGGATCGTTATGTGATGTTTGTTTTTCAATATGGCAGCGAATTCTGGCAATCACCTCAAAGACGAAGGAAAAACTTAAAACAATTGAAATTTATCAGGATGCTGAGTGTACCATAATCGGAACATGTAAGCAACGTCGAGGTTTTGGGGAGGATGAAAACGAAAAGGAAACTTATACTTAACATCAGGAAAAGACAACTGAAGTTTCTTGAACATGTAATGAAAAATGAGGGCTTGGAGAAACTGATACTCACATGACATAGACAGAGAAAGACTGAAAAGCAACGCATGTCAGACTTGATGGGCTTGATCAAGTGGATTGGAGAGCAGGGTTTGGTAGAAATAACTAAAGAAAAGGTGTTAAAATTACTGGGGATAAGGGAATGTGGAAAACCATGATAGCCTACTTCCCTTTTTTTTTTTTTTTTTTTTTTTTTTTTTTAATCATATCAAGGCGGTAACGCTACTGATGTGCAGGGGGCTACGTGAGAGTGAAAAGATTTGGAAAAGAGAAAGCCGGAAACCACATCGTAAACAGGAAACAAGGGATGAGCCTCTTCACCTGTTCAATAGACGTGGGTGGAGTGTGAACCGGGCGATAGCTTCGTCTATCTACTCCAATTAGAAAAAAAAGAAAAAAGTGAAAAGATTGGAAAAGAGAAAGCCGGAAACCACATCCTAAACAGGGAACAAGGGATGAGCCTCTACACCTGTACAATAGACGTGGGTGGAGTGTGAACCGGGACACTGAAAGGACACTACGCACAGATGTAGTAGTTAACAAACTAAGTTGGGAACACCTTGACTTGACATTTATCCTTTGCGTCATTTCTTGCGGTACAGATTGAAAAGTCTTTCATCTATGAAGTTCAATAAGAATTAACGGGTATTTATAGAAATACCAAATTAAAACAAAATATCCGGAGAATTTTAGTAACTTGATTTGGTAACAGAAGACAGAAAGTGCGACACAGATCCGAAGGCGAATTGACATGACAAAGGACGCGTTCCAGAAGAGTAGAGTATTAAGAGACAGAAAAATTTCGCTAGAAACAAAGAAAAGAGTACTGGATTGCTATGTGATGTCAGTTCTTCAATATGGCATTGAATGCTGGACAATATCATCAAAAATAAAAGAAAAACTTGAAGCAACTAAAGTGTGGTTCTACAGAAGGATGCTGAGAATATCATGGATCGAGCCTGCGAGCAATGATTAGGTTTTGGAAATGATGGAAATGAAAAGGAAATTAATACTGAGCATCAGGTAAAGACACGTAAAGTTCCTGAGACATGCAACGAGGAAGAATCTGATACTAACAGGCCAGAGAGGGAAAAGGAGACAGAGGAAAGTAGCGGATGACATATTTGAAGGGCCTGAGCAGGTGAATAACAGAACGGGGGCTGCGTGGTGTTACAGGAGAAAGCGTGCTAAGAGCCACCAGGGATAGGGAGACGTGGAAAACCATAATCGCCTACAACCTGAAAGAACAAGCCACATAGATGTGGACTACCTATTAATTAAGATGGATAGATTTACCATTATCGCAGTGGTTGGGTGTTGAATCCCGTTGTGCGCCTCATACAAAATTCGGCATTGAGTAACCAAACAACAGCTGTCAGTTTAGTGCCATACGCAATATACGCGTAGGCAATCATGTCTCGAAAGAGACATCATTGACTGGGTGCAGAATTTTCCCAGACTAGGTTGTCATGACTTTCTGCGGTAGACCAAGACTGCGAAACCCAGTCTATCCTGCTATTTAACCCGTGACTGGAGGGAGAATGCACGTATTAATACCTTTCCAAAAGGTAAGTGAATGTAACGAATTCAACTGGAATTCGAACTCTGCTCTCCAATTTCAAATCCCGAGAACCGCAACGCACATCCAACAACTGCTACATCTTAAAATCAACCTATTTAGCAATTTACTAGAAAAAATTATTGGTTTACTGATGTAGCATTATCAAGTGCAGTTTACTAACACCTCAATCTCTAAAACTTGGCGTTTTAAAGAGAAGATCACTTTTGGAAAAAAAAAGATTTGTGTCTTTTCAAAAGAAAACGGCTTCTGATGACTTTTCTTTTTCTCTAGTACTACTTCACATCTTTCAAAATACTAAATATTTTTCTCTTGTAAATGCTGTTTAAATATTACCAAGTTACTACGGGAGGCAAATCCAGGCGTTGCTCTGTCGGATAATATTGGCGATTTAGGTTGTCACCAATAGGCTCGAATCTTCAGAAGATAACGATCGAAGAATACATGTGCAGTTAAGAAAAAATAAAAAGGACCGTGTACGAAAAACAAAATACATACCCATACCAATTGGAATGAGAAATTTCAGATGTACAGAAAAAATCTGCCGTTTTATTTGCTCCCTCACTCTCTCACCCTCACTCTCTCTCTCACTCACTGTCACTCTCTCTCACTCACTGTCACTCTCTCTCTCACTCACTGTCACTCTCTCTCTCACTCGCTGTCACTCTCTCTCTCACTCGCTGTCACTCTCTCTCTCACTCGCTGTCACTCTCTCTCTCACTCGCTGTCACTCACTCTCTCACTCGCTGTCACTCACTCTCTCACTCACTGTCACTCACTCTCTCACTCACTGTCACTCACTCTCTCACTCACTGTCACTCACTCTCTCTCTCACTGTCACTCACTCTCTCTCACTCTCACTCACTCTCACTCACTCACTCTCTCTCACTCTCTCTCACTCTCTCACTCTCTCTCACTCTCTCACTCTCTCTCACTCTCTCTCACTCTCTCTCACTCTCTCACTCTCTCTCACTCTCTCTCTCTCTCTCACTCTCTCACTCTCACTCACTCTCTCTCTCTCACTCACTCTCTCTCTCTCTCACTCACTCTTACCCTCTCTCTAACACACACACACACATATATGGTTCTCTTATCTTACCCCTGTCAGTTTTAATTTGACATCTCATTGCTCAGAGGCCACAACCTGAAGACAGATTCCGGCATTATCAATCCATATCCTGTTCTATCTTGTCACATAAGTTTCTTACCTTCCCAAATCAAAATTCTAAAAATTACATTAAATTTAAACACAGATTCCTATGCTTTTTTTTTGTTGTTTCAGGTGATTTCAAAAAGCGCCACACTAATGGTGCTCTCAACAATAAATAGCCTATGTATCGGGCCACGGTAAACTTGTCTCGATGTGTCTAGACTGGGATGAAATTATGATTTTGCAGGACTCATTGTGAATCAGTATTCTTACAATGGAATTAGTTTCTTTAATAACTTAATTTCTTTATTTAATTTTTTTTCTCTCGTATTCGTAATAAACAAAGCGTACAGCTAAAATCCCTCCGCACTTACTCATTTCAGCTAAAATTCTTTCTTTGAGATTTGGCAATACTGCAACGGGGAAAACAAGCCCCCCTCACCTTTGAGTGTCACTTCTATAGTCATTGTCAGCAAAACTGGAGGTCAGCTGAACTTTTAAACTTGTAATTTCTCATCTTAATTTCAGATGTTATTAGTTATAATTACCACCAGTAAAAGGCGTGAATAAAGAATAAAAAAAGAACATTTCAAAACTAAACTTTAAGTGTATATGGCCCGATTTTCTAAGTTGTTGAAATGCTCAAACAAATGATAGAGTAACAATTTTACTTAAACGGGATCAGCTAAAAAGGGCTAAAGTTCCAGATTTACCTGCAGCTGATATGCCTTATCAGAAGCAGGCTGTTTATTGATGGTCGTAGTTACGATGAAAAGCAACTGAAATTGACATGAAATATAAATGAAAAAATATTAATAATGGCTGACAATGTTTCAGCAAGTAAATGCTTAAAAGCGATTCCTCCCAATGTGCTGTGGACGGGCAGTAAGTTGATATAGGGTTTGAAACCAAAGCTTTATAGCTCCATCACTCATTACATATATATGTTCTTTATTTCTACCCCTCTCTCTCTCTCTCTCTCTCTTTTATAATAGTTCTTTGTCTCACACGCCCCAATTTTTTTTTTATTTCTACCTTTCATACACACACATACACACACTGGTTCTTTCTACCACTCTCTTTCTCTCTCACACATATCTATCTATCTATCTTTATAGTTCTGTTCCTACCTCCGTTCTTATATAAAGTCATCTACATACAAGCCTGTTTCGCTGTACCACAGCTCCTCAGTGTGGCTAGACATCCACTTGCTTCCAGTCGGGATTTAATCTCGATCGAGTTGGTGCCACTCTACCTCTCTCATATATTAGTTCTTTCTTTCTACCTCTCCCCCCCTTACACATAATAGTTATTTCTTTCTACATCTCTCTTATATATGACAGAGGTAGAAAAAATGAACTAATATATATGTGAGAGAGAAAGTGGGTAGAAAGAACTAATATATATGTGAGAGATGTAGAAAGAATATATATATATATATATATAAATATAATATGTGTGTGTGTGTCTCATTAAATATTGCCTGCACAGATTAGTATGATTTTCATATCTTTTATCAGTTTTTTAAATCATTTATAACATTGGTATATCAATTGAAGGGGGTGCAGAAAGGCTAAAGAAAGATGGCTCAGCGACAATGGCGCCACAATAGATTAAGCACGACAAACAAAGGTGATATGAAAATGAGGTGATAGCAGGACAAAGACCTGATCAGTAACAGGATGTATAAAGATCGGAACATTCTTACTAGAAAAAGAAAAAATACTTCGGTGATGGGACTAGTATATGGGAGATCTCTTCCACGACAAGAGAAAAATGAATTAACAATACACAGAAATATTGAAATCGAAGTAGAAGCGCCACTGGCCAAATTGAACAGAAAAGAAAGCAGCAGGACCTGACGGTATTGCAATTGAGATGCTGACGTCCTTAGGCGTAGAGGGGATCACAAAATTAATAAATGAAATCTACAACAGCGGCAATATATCGGAGGACCTAAACAGACCAATTTTCATAGCTCTACCTAAGAAGCCAAATTCGAAGGAATGTGAACTCCACCGAACAATCAGCTTAATGAGCCACATAACAAAACTCATCATCCGGATGCTGATAAACAGAGCGCGCAGCGGAATCTGCCCAGATATGACAAAAACAGTGTGGCTTCGTTAAAGATACCGGAACAAGGGATGCGATTTTCATGTTCAAAATACTATTTGAAAGAGCAATAAAAATACAGAAGGACCTTCATCTGTGCTTAATAGACTACACAAAGTATGCCACAACGATCTGTTCGAGATAGTCGGCAATCTCGATATTTTCGGGAAAGACATTAGGACATTCAAAAAACCTATATCGGCAAAGAACTGCCTGCGTACGGATAGGAAATGAACTCAGCAGGTATACAAAAATAGAAATAGGCGTAAAACAAGGATGTTTTCTCACCGGATCTATTCAACTTACACAGGGAAACAATTCTGAAAGGAAAAAAAAAACATTGCCAGGATTCGTCATTGGCAGCCACAATCTCAACAATATAAGATACGAGGATGACAGTGCTGATAGCAGACACGGAAAGGAAACGTAGCGAGGGACAGTGAAAGGACTGAGCATTAACTTCAAGAAAACTGAATGTATGGTCATCAGCAAAAAGGAAAAACTAAAATGCCAACTACAGGTAGGAGAAACTAAAAAAATAAATAAATAAAATTAAAAAATTGGAAAGGTTTTATGACAGAGGATAGAATGTGTGACACTGAGATTCGGCGCATTGGCATTTCCAAAGACGCATTTCAAAAGCTAACCAGAAGACTGAGAGACAGGAAAATCTCATTGCTGCTTTGATATATCTTCTTTGGTATGGTAGCGAATGTTGGACGATATCTTCAAGAATGAAAGATAGGCTTGAGGCAGCAAAAATGTGGTCCTACAGAAGGATGCTAAAAATACGATGGACCGAGCACTTGAGCAACGACGAGGCGTTGGAAAGGATGCAAACGAGAAGAAAACTCATACTTAACATCAGGAAGAGGCAGAGGAGATTCCTGAGACACGTAATGTGGAAAGAAGGCGTGAAGAATCTAATACTCACAGGACGGATAGGGAAGAGAGACAGGGGAAAGCAGCGTGAGATATATTTGTTAGACTTGAGCAGGTGGATAGCGAAGCGAGGTTTGGGAGAGACACCAACAGAAAAAAAATTAAGAATGACAAGAGACACTGGTAAGGGGATGTCCATAATCGCCTACGTCCTGAAGAGACACAGCACATGAAAATGATAGCAGCTGTTCATCAGTCAATATAAGCGTTATCACTGTTAAACTAGGTATATCGGCTTGGAACAAGAAATCGGAGAACCGAGTTCGAATTTCATTTGATTTGTTGCATTCACTTACGCACAAATATTCTTGAGAAATGTATTAATCCGTTTCTTTCTTCCAGTTATGGGTTAAATAACAGGACAGATTGGGTTCTACAGCGTCGTTTGGCAATCAGTCGACCGCAGGAAGTAATGGCAACCTACTTCGGGAAAATGTTCTGCCCAGTCAGTTATCTTTCCTTCGAGACATGATCGCCCAAGCGTTTTTCACGTATGGCATTTAACTGACTGACATCACATCTCCATTTGCCTGGAGAAGTTTTGTTCTGGCATGCTTTGGAAATCAGTATACAAATACCTGGTATTAATCTAAGTTCTACCCGGACTCTAGTTAGAAATATGTAACTAATCTCGACTACGAGACATGCCTAAAATATTTACAAAGTTTACCTTGCTTTGTTGTGCGCTGTGCAACACAGGTTTGAGACGAAAGTAAGCTGAGTAAATATTTCTTTAAGATTTTATGTTTAATGTTCATACAGTTCTTGGGTTGTTAAGATATGAAACTTACTGCCCTTAAAAGTTTGATATACATCCGTTGCGTTACGTTAAATTCCCAGACGTAATATTTATTAAAAAACATAAAAAAAAATTGGTAATTATTCTGTTGGTAGCAAATAAATTTTTATTTTATATATACCCAAGGTTTTTAACCTTTGGCGAGGGGGAGACAGGATGTATGCGTCTGAAATTAAATTAAATCTTAAAACTAATTTCTATTCATTTGATTTTGTATTAAACTTTATTTTTGTTTTTGTTTTTTTTGTTGTTTTTTTTTTGTTGTTTTTTTTTTTTTTTTTTTTTTTTTTTTGCTTATTGTTTTATAAAATCCGTTTTTGGAATATAACACATTGATATACACTTGAACCACTTTGCTAATCTGAATGTAGGTTAACTCGTGTCAGCTACAAACAATTATCGAACAATGAAGAAAGCGGAAAGAAAGGAGTACATCAAATCTGAATGCTTGGTCAAACAAAAAATAAATAAATGGAGCCTAAAACGTCAACTACAAGCGGGGGATGCTAAAATCAAGCAGACACAGAAATTTCAATACTAACAAGACGGTAAGTCAGACATGGAGCTCCGAAGGCGAATTGGCATGGCCAAGGATGCATTGAGAGACAAGAAAATATCGTTGAAAACAAAGATTACTGGATTATTATCTGAATGTTGGAAACTCTTCTCAATGATTGAAGCAGCCGAAATGTCGTTCTACAGAAGGATACTATGGACCGAACATGTGAGCAACGACGAGGTTTTGAAAAGGATGGGAACAAAAAAGAAGCTATACTTAACATCAGGAAACGACAACGAGTAAGGACGGCTCATAAATCTGAGAGTCACAGGCCAGATAGAAAGAGACTTGATGAGATTGAGTAAATGGATGGCAGAGGGGGGGGGTTGACGGGGTAACAGCTTGTTAAGTCACTAGGGACAGGGAGATGTGGAGGGCCATGATCGTCTTCGTCCTGAAGGGATACATCACAGAATTATTCGATTTATCAATTTCGTTGCATCCATCGTCTACAGTATCTAAATTGTCACGAAGTACTTTATTGTTGAATTTATAAATACAGTTAGTAATGATTATCATCATTGTACATTAATAGCAAACAGCATCCGAATACTAAGTCCATAATTATTCTACTCCCAGATATATTAATGAGTCCGATAACAATCTTTATGTATATATTCACACCATCTCACGCTTTTCTCTGAAGTTCTTATTTTTCCCTTCAAATTTCTTTCTATTATACATATTATAATTTATTTCTTACACTTGCGCATTAATCTCTATCCTTTCTATTAATTTCGTTTTTATGCTCTTGTCAATTGTTAGATCTCTCCTTTCGAAATACCTTCTCTCTTACTGCACATGCCACCATCTTTCTCAAGTTTTTCCCTGTATCATTTATAGAAACGACCAGTTTTTATAATCATCATCATTTTTTTTTACGCTTACCTTATTCTCTCCATTCTCACACTATATCTGTCCCGCCTCTTTCTCTCACTATATATGTCTTTATCATTGCATAGTTTTACCACACTTTCTCTCTCCCTACCCCTCTAATTGTAGTGATTTTGCTGTCTCTCTCTCGCTCTAATTGTAGTGATTTTGCTGTCTCTCTCTCGCTCTAATTGTGGTAGTTTTGCTGTTTCTCTCTCTCCCTCTAATTGTAGTGATTTTGCTGTTTCTCTCTCACTCCCTCTAATTGTAGTGATTTTGCTGTTTCTCTCTCTCTCCCTCTAATTGTGGTAAGTTTTTTGCTGTTTCTCTCTCTCTCCCTCTAATTGTAGTGATTTTGCTGTTTCTCTCTCTCTCCTCTAATTGTAGTGATTTTGCTGTTTCTCTCTCTCTCCCTCTAATTGTAGTGATTTTGCTGTTTCTCTCTCTCTCTCCCTCTAATTGTAGTGATTTTGCTGTTTCTCTCTCTCTCCCTCTAATTGTAGTGATTTTGCTGTTTCTCTTTCTCTCTCCCTCTAATTGTAGTGATTTTGCTGTTTCTCTCTCTCTCCTCTAATTGTGGTGATTTTGCTGTTTCTCTCTCTCTCCCTCTAATTGTAGTGATTTTGCTGTTTCTCTCTCTCTCCCTCTAATTGCTTTCGTGATTTTGCTGTTTCTCTCTCTCTCCCTCTAATTGTAGTGATTTTGCTGTTTCTCTCTCTCTCCCTCTAATTGTAGTGATTTTGCTGTTTCTCTCTCTCTCCCTCTAATTGTAGTGATTTTGCTGCCTCTCCCTCTAATTGTAGTAGTTTTGTGTTTCTCTCTCTCTCCCTCTAGTTGTGTTGATTTTTGCTGTTTCTCTCTCTCTCTCTCTCCCTCTAATTGTGGTGATTTTGCTGTTTCTCTCTCTCTCCCTCTAATTGTAGTGATTTTGCTGTTTCTCTCTCTCTCCCTCTAATTGTAGTGATTTTGCTGTTTCTCTCTCTCTCCCTCTAATTGTAGTGATTTTGCTGTTTCTCTCTCTCTCCCTCTAATTGTAGTGATTTTGCTGTTTCTCTCTCTCTCCCTCTAATTGTAGTGATTTTGCTGTTCTCTCTCTCTCCCTCTAATTGTAGTGATTTTGCTGTTTCTCTCTCTCCCTCTAATTGTAGTGATTTTGCTGTTTCTCTCTCTCTCCCTCTCTAATTGTGGCTGATTTTGCTGTTTCTCTCTCTCTCTCCCTCTAATTGTAGTGATTTTGCTGTTTCTCTCTCTCTCTCCCTCTAATTGTGGCGTTTGCTGTTTTTCTCTCTCTCTCTCTCCCTCTAATTGTAGTGATTTTGCTGTTTCTCTCTCTCTCTCTCTAATTGTAGTGATTTTTGCCTGTTTCTCTCTCTCTCTCCCTCTAATTGTAGTGATTTTGCTGTTTCTCTCTCCCTCTAATTGTAGTGATTTTTCTGTTTCTCTCTCCCTCTAATTGTAGTGAGATTTTTCTGTTTCTCTCTCCCTCTAATTGTAGTGATTTTTCTGTTTCTCTCTCTCCCTCCTAATTGTAGTGATTTTCTGTTTCTCTCTCTCCCTCCTAATTGTATTGATTTTTCTGTTTCTCTCTCCCTCCTAATTGTAGTGATTTTTCTGTTTCTCTCTCCCTCCTAATTGTAGTGATTTTTCTGTTTCTCTCCCTCTAATTGTGGTAGTTTTTCTGTTTCTCTCTCCCTCTAATTGTAGTGATTTTTCTGTTTCTCTCCCTCCTAATTGTAGTGATTTTTCTGTTTCTCTCTCCCCTCCTAATTGCATGATGATTTTTCTGTTTCTCTCTCCCTCCTAATTGTGATGATTTTCTGTTTCTCTCTCCCTCCTAATTGTAGTGATTTTTCTGCTTTCTCTCCCCTCCTAATTGTGGTAGTTTTTCTGTTTCTCTCTCCCTCCTAATTGTAGTGATTTTTCTGTTTCTCTCTCCCTCCTAATTATTATTGATTTTTCTGTTTCTCTCTCCCTCCTAATTATTGTTGATTTTTCTGTTTCTCTCTCCCTCCTAATTGTAGTGATTTTTCTGTTTCTCTCTCCCTCCTAATTGTAGTGATTTCTGTTTCTCTCTCCCTCCTAATTGTAGTGATTTTTCTGTTTCTCTCTCCCTCCTAATTGTAGTGATTTTCTGTTCTCTCTCCCTCCTAATTGTAGTGATTTTTCTGTTTCTCTCTCTCCCTAATTGTAGTGATTGGGCTGTTCTCTCTCCCTCCTAATTGTGGTGATTGGGCTGTTTCTCTCTCCCTCCTAATTGTGGTGATTAGGCTGTTTCTCTCCTCCTAATTGTGGTGATTGGGCTGTTTCTCTCTCCTCCTAATTGTGGTGATTTTGCTGTTTCTCTCCCTCCTAATTGTAGTGATTTTGCTGTTTTTCTCTCCCTCCTAATTGTAGTGATTTTGCTGTTTCTCTCCTCTAATTGTAGTGATTTTGCTGTTTCTCTCCCTCCTAATTGTAGTGATTTTGCTGTTTCTCTCCCTCCTAATTGTAGTGATTTGCTGTTTCTCTCCCTCCTAATTGTAGTGATTTTGCTGTTTCTCTCCCTCCTAATTGTAGTGATTTTGCTGTTTCTCTCCCTCCCTAATTGTAGTGATTTTGCTGTTTCTCTCCCCTCCCTAATTGTAGTGATTTTGCTGTTTCTCTTTCCCCTCCTAATTGTGGTGATTTTGCTGTTTCTCTCCCTCCTGGTGTAGTGATTTTGCTGTTTCTCTCCCTCTAATTGTAGTGATTTTGTCTTCTCTCCTCCTAATTGTAGTGATTTTGCTGTTTTTCTCTCTCTCTCTCTCTTTTGCTTTCTCTCTCTTTCTGATTGTAGGGATTTTGCTGCTTCTCTGTCTGCAATTGTAGGAATATTGCTGCTTCTCTGCAATTGTAGGAATTTTGTTTTTGTAACTTTCTCTCTCTCTAGGGATTTTGCTGTTTCTCTCTTTGTCTCTGCAATTGCACGGATTTTGCAGTATCTCTCTCTATCTAAATGTAGGAATTTTGCAGTCTGTCATTTTCTCTCTCTTTCTCTCTCTTCAGATGTAGTAATTTTGGTGTCTCTCTCTCTCTCTCTCTCTTCAGATGTAGTAATTTTGGTGTCTCTCTCTCTCTCTCTCTCTCTCTCTTCAGATGTAGCAATTTTGGTGTCTCTCTCTCTCTCTCTCTCTTTCTTTCTCTCTCTCTCCTGTTTAATTTTTTTATTAGTTATATCTGTTTTCATTGCATCCGCTGTTCTCCCTCTGGCATCTTTGTGTCTCTTCTCGTACCGGATAAACACGCATCATTTTAATCCGGTATTAGACATTAATCTCTTGCCTCTTTTTTCCAAAAGCTTTCTCTATCACGTTTTTAATCGTCTTTTTATGTACGAAATCACATAACAAACCAAACTTTTTAATAATTTTTTTTTCTTCCACCTTTAGTAATGTAATCCTTCCTGTCTTGAATCAGCATCAGGCATTTTGGCTCAGAACGCATAATATTCCTTTATTATTTCGGAAAAAATATTTTATAATTATGCCACATAAAACAATAGACATTTACTATTGTGAGGTTATGCTCCACTTGTAAGCACGTTGGTTTTGTTCGCTTCAAAATTTCATATTTATTTCGATTTCGAGGACTTCTTTAAGATTTTTCCTGAAAAGAACATTTGTGTCTAGTTAAAAAAAAAAAATCAGTATTTGAAATTCCTGCGTGTGCAAAGGTTTGAATATCGGTCATTAACACCTGGAGGGGTAAAAAGCTAACACGATCTCTAAATACTAAACAGGCATTCTCTGTAAGCATAGAACGACATGATATCGGATGACAGGTCAGAAAATTGGTTTAGTCAAACCTTCACGCTACCTACTGTCATTTTTATGAACTTTGAAAAGTTTTAAATAGGGTTCGTTTATTTATTTTTTTTTTTATTATTATGTTTAGGACACAAGAGCAACACAAAATATGAGCTGTAGAATAATTTTTCAAGCACAGTTACGACAAAGAGATTAGCTTCGATATCGGTGTTAGAACAGACCTATTTACAAATACACTGTCTTCTTTGTACATCTCTTTACCTTTCGACACACACACAGGTTCAGAGTGTCGTAGGAATTTTTATACCATGTCCTTTCCGGACGTAGGCGTCATGTCTCTTTCTACTGACTCATTTTCTTTAAGTTGCCGTGGTTTCTTGGGAATGAGATTGGAGTGTTTTCCAATTCTTTACGGATTTTTCTTTTCTTTTTAGGGTTATCAGCACGTAAAATGGAACTTTTCTTTAGGAAAGGCATGAATCCAACGCTTTCCACTCTCAGCATGAAAATAGTCTCGGATATGTCACAATAAGTGACAGAACAGGTGAAGTGTCGGGTAGAACGTCAACAATTTGCGCTGACAATTATGACTTGCTAGATAGCCGGGTTTGTATACAATTGCGGGATATTTAAATAGTGCGTGTAAGAGAGATGTACCTAAATGTGTGCATATGATATACAGATGTTTTTGGTTTTTTATTATCTCTAATTTTTTCTTTTTACATATTTAAACCATACACGCATCAGCTCTCTTTTTTGAACAAGCATCCAAATATGTAAGAAATTCACGCATTTATACGTCCAGGTGTCTGCGCCATACGAAGTACAATAAAATAGTAATGTATGGTAATTTCTATTGCATCCATCTATAAAACAAGAGCAGCAGTTCTTTCTCTGGCCTGCTACACCCACGAACACACAAACACATTTTTTTCATTAGCGTTTTTTTATCCTTAACGACTGCCTTTATCCACGTGCATACTGTTTTCTCTTGTACACACGTAGAGAAACAAATCGCGATATATTATTGTTATTCTTTAGGTCTGTGTGTGTGTGTATATATATATATATATATATATATATATATATATATAAATACTTTAATCCAAGCGGAAAAAGCAGATAGGTAAATTCCAAAACCCGATCCTAATAAATATTAAATTTAAATATTAAAAATGGATACAGGAGGAGAGCTCCATGTAATAAAAATTACAGAGCAAATATAAATTAAATTAAAATTCGGGATAGCATTTGTTGTTGAGGTGATGTGTTATCCCCTTCGGGGATTTCATGTCGAAATGTGCATTCAACATCTTTGAAAAAATGTAATTTATATATATATATATATATATATATATATTTTAATCGTATCACCCCGAGCAAGGCGGTAACGCCACTGATGTGCAGGGAGCTACGTAATGGTGAAAAGATTGGAAAAGAGAAAGCCGGAAACCACATCTTAAACAGGGAACAAGGGATGAGCCTTTACACCTGTTCAATAGACGTGGGTTGAGTGTGAACCGGGCGATATATTTATTTTCATTTTTTGTGGATGCTTATAGCTATGCACTTGCGTATTTTTTTAAGAACCTAGTATTAAATAGTATTTAATAGTATTAAATGCATTAAATAGTATTTAATAGTATTTAATAGTATTAAAAATTATCAAGTAATATTGTATGAAATTAATAAAAAGATAAACACAAAGGTGAAATCAACGAACATTAATTTCTATGTATGGCTATATATTTTAAATTTAACAAAAAGACTCATCTTAACAATAAAAACGAAATCAACTGAAGATAGAAGACTGCAAATAAAGAGCTCGATATCAAGAGATATGCAATAATTAATCTGAAACTAACTCCTTTAATTTAGGTACGAATGTTTCATATTTTCAATACGCAAATCTCTTAGGCAGTTTATTATAATAAAATTAGTTTTCATAAAAAAAAGTGCATTATAATAATTACCTGGTACATTGGACAACATCTTTTGGTTGTTTAAAAACAACTAAAAACTTGTGAGGAATATAAATTATGGAATGGTCACCAGTTGCTCATTTACGTCTTCGTGATCTCTTGAAAATGATTAATAATTTCTGGACAAATATCTTTCATCTCTTAGTAGATTCCAACAAATTTTTCTATAATATTCAAATCAGGAGACTGGATTGGCCAATTTTCAAAATGTATGATGTTGTTCGTTTATTTCGTTAAAATAAATAGTTTAGGGTCGACTTCGAATATGTCTTCATATGCTTTTGGATTTTGATAGAATATTTTCTTTTTAATCTCTTTGTAAGTGCGCATAATATTTTAATTTCAGTTGATTGTTTTACAATTGTCGATGTATATTGTCTCGAATTTTGAAAGATTCAATTCTTCATCTGAGAAAATAACCCTTTTTGTCTCAATTCGAGTGCGTACTTAAGGCCCGGATATTCGTTGTGGTACAGTGGATATCGACTCGGAACGACAGATCTGGGTGCCAAGTTCGAATTCCAGTTGAATTCCTTGCATTCACTTACATTAATCATTAAGGTATTAAACCGTCTCTTTCCTCCAGTTATGGGTTAAATAATAGGACAGATTGAGTTCTATATCCTTGGCTGGCAACGAGTCTACCGCAGAAAGCAATGGTAATCTATGGCGGGATAATCTTCTGCCCAGTTAGTCATGTCTCTTTCAAGATATGATCGCCCAAAGCGTGTATATCTCTAAACTGACTAACTGACATAAAGCCACAATTATTTTTTAAATTAGCCGTTATGGAACAATGACTCGGAGATTTTATTTTTTATTTCAACCCTATGTCATGTTGGGGTTCTTCTATAAACTGAAGAAATATAAAGTGTATTATTTTATAAACGTTGTTCAAAAAAGTAATTTTAGATAATATTTCTTCTATGTGCCCTGTCCCTTCAGGACGTAGGCGATCATGACTTTCCACGTCTCCCTATCCCTGGTGGCTCTTAGCACGCCTTCTCCTGTATACACCATGCAACCCTCGTTCCATCATCCACCTGATTAGGTCCTTCAAATATGTTATCCGTTGCTTTCCCCTGTCTCTTTTTCCTCTCTATCTGGCCTGTTAGTATCAGATGTCTTTTCCTGATGCTCAGTATTAATTTTCTTTTCGTTTCCATCATTTCTAAGGCCTCATCATTGCTCACATGCTCGATCATAAATGCCTAAAATAGTGCCTAATTGTGAGGTCAACTCTTGTATGTGGCATTTTCTAGACAATTTCTAGACAATTTCGTCTCAGATGAAGAGAAGACTAGACGCAACGAATACCTTTTTTTTTTTTTTTTGATAATGTGCGTTTTTGGTATCAGCACTGAATGACAAATCTGTATCTAGTTCTGGGTCCTGGGCATGACTGTTAACTGCATCTGGCAGCAAGACCTCTGATTGGGAGGTTGTGAGGAGCATGGAACCACCTCTTAATTGCTGTTGTTCTCAGGTCCAACCTGACAGTGGTAGCACCTGTTAGGGTCCCAGCTATGGGCAAATAGCTAACCCTTCAAACTGGGGTCAAAACACCATGAAAGTATAAAAATAGACTTTTCTAGAAATATGTACATAAAAATAGACTTTTCTAGAAATATGTACATAAAAATAGACTTTTCTAGAAATATGTACATAAAAATAGACTTTTCTAGAAATATGTACATAAAAATAGACTTTTCTAGAAATATGTACATAAAAATAGACTTTTCTAGAAATATGTACATAAAAATACTTTTCTAGAAATATGTACATAAAAATAGACTTTTCTAGAAATATGTACATAAAAATAGACTTTTCTAGAAATATGTACATAAAAATAGACTTTTCTAGAAATATGTACATAAAAATAGACTTTTCTAGAAATATGTACATAAAAATAGACTTTTCTAGAAATATGTACATAAAAATAGACTTTTCTAGAAATATGTACATAAAAATAGACTTTTCTAGAAATATGTACATAAAAATAGACTTTTCTAGAAATATGTACATAAAAATAGACTTTTCTAGAAATATGTACATAAAAATAGACTTTTCTAGAAATATGTACATAAAAATAGACTTTTCTAGAAATATGTACATAAAAATAGACTTTTCTAGAAATATGTACATAAAAATAGACTTTTCTAGAAATATGTACATAAAAATAGACTTTTCTAGAAATATGTACATAAAAATACTTTTCTAGAAATATGTACATAAAAATAGACTTTTCTAGAAATATGTACATAAAAATACTTTTCTAGAAATATGTACATAAAAATAGACTTTTCTAGAAATATGTACATAAAAATACTTTTCTAGAAATATGTACATAAAAATAGACTTTTCTAGAAATATGTACATAAAAATACTTTTCTAGAAATATGTACATAAAAATAGACTTTTCTAGAAATATGTACATAAAAATAGACTTTTCTAGAAATATGTACGTTTTTGAAGGAAAAATATTACCGACAATTTTTTGACGGAAAAACATTCTCAGCAAAACATTTTTTAATACAAAACTAGAAAACATTTTCAGCTATCTGAAATAAAAAAGAAAAAAACAGAATCTAATTCTAATTACAAGTGAATTCATTTCATTAACTTACACACAAATACCCTTGAAAAAATGTATTCGTCCATCCAGCTATGGATTAAATAGCAAGTTCTATAGCCTTGGATGACAATAAACTGTGCGAGAATATTCTGCTTAGTCATGTCTCGAAAGAGACATGATCGCCCAATCATGCATTATTTCTGGTAGTTAACTCGCTGAATGTTCTTACAGTGGTTAGGAGCGTGCAGAAATTGTCCTTAACGATTTTGTGTGTGCTTTCAGCCAGTTCACTAGCCATTTTCAAAGGGTTAGTTAATTCTTTTTTTAATGTTAGTATTCTAAAGTGTATAGTGTAGAAGTAGTCAGACAGTTAAGTCTCATACGTGATACAGGCTTAGACGATCTTGACTGACTGACTGCAGAAGATTTTCCCGCAGTAGGTTGCCATTACTTTCTGCGGTAGACTGGTAGCCAATCAAGGCTATAGAAACCAATCCGTCCTGTTATTTGACCTATAGCTGGAGAGAAGAGACGGATTAATAGTTTTCACAAGGGTATTTGCACGTAAGTGAATGCAAAGAATTCGAATGAAATTAGAACTCTGATCTCGAATTTCTCGTTCCGAGCCGATATCCACTGCACCACAATGCACATCGTAGCAATTCGAATTTCTAGGCTGCGCGATAGAAATGCGGCTGTGACTCCACACTTGGGTGTCTTCCCCCCCCCCCCCACACACACACACCAAAGTATGCCTTTGAAAATAGCTAATAAATTAACCAAAAGCGCTTTGGAAAATTCTTTAAAAAAAATATATGTAAATTTTACTAAATTTATATATATTTTCCTTGTCTATCCATATTAAAAAAAAAACGTAAGTGACAAAAAGTTATGAATATTTGAGTTTGTCCCATTGACAGAGTACGGAACTTTTCTTAGTAAGAACATAAAGGGTCAGTCAGTTAAGTGCCATACGTGATACACGTTTGGGCGATCATGTCTCGAAAGATACATGACTGGCTGGGCAGAAGATTATCCCGCAGTAGGTTGCCATTGCTTTCTGCGGTAGACTGGTTGCCGACCAAGGCTATAGAACCCAATCTGTCCTGTTATTTAACCCATAAATGGAAGGAATAGACGGATTAATACCTTTCCCAAGGGTATTTGTGCGTAGGGTACTTGGGGTATATTGCGGTTTTTACAGTATTCGACACGACTTGAACATCAATCTTTCCCTTATCCCTTTCATTTTACCTTGTGTGGGTGGGTGTGGGTGGGTGTGCGCGCACGCGCGTGTTCAGTGTGCCTGAAGAGTTTTATGCCATATCCTTTCAGAACATAAATGTTCATGTCCCTCGACTGATTCCTTTTCCTTTGTTGACTATCTATTTTCAAGGGGTTAGTAGTTAATGTTTTTCCAATGCTTGTATTCTAAGTTGTATTGTATAAAAGTAGTAATAATTCAAAATTCTAAGCTGCGCGATATTGAAAGCGAATGTAAAAATAATCCATAAATTGTCATAACTTGTCATCTAACCATGGATTTCACCAACCTCATCAGTGTACAGGGACCTAAGAGTAAACTTATGAAGATGCTATGCTAAGTTAGCAAGTTTGTCTGGATAGATCAATTAGTACTGAATACAGGTCCTCCTTAATGTTGGGTTTGTACTGCACATAAGATACGCTGTTTAAGTCACTATGATATATATATATATATATATATATATATATATATATATATATATATATTAGTCAGTCATCCGCAGACAAATCTATGCACACACTGTACTGTGCAAAAGTATTAGGACAAGAACTATTTTATCTTTTAGGAAGCATCAAAAGTTTAAAATTACCCCTGTCCTAACATTTTCGCACACTAGTGGATATCGGCTCGGAACGAGAAACCGGGGAGAAACTTGGTGTGGGTATTTTTGATATGCATGTTGCTAGTTTCAAACTCAACAACTGAAATTTCCTTTTCAAAATTCGTTTATAATTTTGAGAAGTGTTATTGTCCTTTTTTAAAATATAATTCTAACAAAGATTCATTTATTTCTTATATCTTAACATATAGGCCAGCTGATAATTAAACATATTTGGATAATTGCCTATCTAGCAATATAGCATATTCTCTCATTTTCATCGTCAGGATACACAAAAAATTACTACGTTCGACGTTATGGAACAAGCTATGCTGTACGCGTTGCTTGAAATAGAATAATTTGTTTTAAAAGTATCGCTATTAACATACATTTTTTTCTTTTTGCTGTCATTTGTTCGGTTGTTTGTACTATATAAAAAAAAATAATCTATAGAATGGTTTGATTAAATAGTTGATAATGAGAAGACAATACAGCTGAATTGTCTGAAAATCTCACTGAATAAAATTCAAACTCATGGATATATGGGTCATCATTTATATGGTAGAAGAAAACTTGATATTTTTATTAACTGACTTCCTTGATTAAAAAAAAAATAAACATTGTAGTTTGATGTCCAAATACCTGATATATAGCTCCTTTAAAACCAAAATAAAATATAGTGTGATTACGAATAATGTCCGTAGCTGTTCTTGCATATTACTATAATCGATTAACCTTATTTTCTACATACACTCCTTGTAGAAAGCATTGTCTAAAAATCTTGACTTATATATATATATATATATATATATATATAAACCCACTGCTGTACCCGAAAATTTTGTTGACAGTAAAAGAAACGTGAGTGAATAATATTTTTGTTTTCATATCTAGCCAAAGAAAAAGGGATCACGTCTGAAGTAAGGGAGCATACAATTCAGCTTTTTTTGACTTAGGATGTGCGTTATTAAGCTGGTTTGCCCATCGCGTTGGGTGGGGGACAGTTAAAAAAAGAAACAAGAAAAACCGGTAACAAATAAATGTAACCAGAATGATGAAAAAGAAGGTTACACAAAGATGAGGTGCGCGCATGCGCGACTTTGAAGCAGACAATAGTCACGGGAAGCAGAAAGAAAAAAGTTTGACATGAATGTCGTCTGTATCAAGCAACTATCATCTTTTCAAGTTGAAGAATGGCGGTTTGATGAAAACAGTCTACACACCTGACGAGGAACGAGAGGAAGAAGAGACGGGATGGGGGTGAGAAGGTGCGGGTTGAGGCTCGAGGACACTAACGGCTGTCGTTCATCCCAGAATGACAAGGAAATTGTTCGTCATGTGACCTGCACGTTGTGGCGAGCAAATATACAGTCGAACAAAGATGGATAATTGAGCTTACGCTTTTTCTTAATGTGTAAAGAGGTAAAGCGAAAGTAAAAATTGTCCCGTGACAAGAAGAGAATTAAAAAAATATCTTAAAAAATGCGAATCGAGAATTCACTAAAAACTGTTCAGTGAATCAAGGAATCATAGCTATGAATATCACTAACACACACACACAAGTTTTTTTTTCTTTTCTGGGGAAAAAAACTAAAAAAAAAAAAGCTATCCAAAAGTTCTGCATATTTGCTTTCGACTATTCTTTTAGCCATTATTAAGAGTGATTTTTATTTTTTAAAAAAGTGTTTTTTTTTTGTTTTTTTTTATGTATCTGACGATATTGAATGTTAAATTTTCCAAACACGGTCAGCACATTGTGGCCTAGTTCATAGTTAAATATTATTGAGCTTTAGTTTATTTATTTTTTAGTTTATTTATTGGTCAGTTTTTACACTGAAGAAAAAAAAAATAACTTGCACGGAAAGAAAAAAAATTAAGTTTTATCGAAGTACTTTGTCGGTAGCTTTTAACGAAACTTGTATAAAAGAGGGATTGCTTCCCAAATATACACACACACACACACACACACACACACACACACACACACATATATATATATAGTACTGTGCAAAAGTGTTAGAACAAGAACTATTTTATCTTTTATGGGGCATACTGACAGAAAATAACCGATTTAACTAAAGTAATTTTATTTTATTTACTCAACAAGTGATTTAACAAGAAAAAATAGGATTGAGATCAGGACTTCGTGGGGGGGGGGGGCAATTCAGATTCCGAAGCCTTCCTTCCTCTTTAATTATTTTCACCTTGTATTTGAGTTTCAGTGAGGTTTTTAGGAAAATCCCCTGTCTTAATACTTTTGCACACTACCGGTCAGTCAGTTAAGTGCCATACGTGATACACGCTTGGACGATCATGTCTCGATGACTGACTGGGCAGAAGATTATCCCGCAGTAGGTTGCCATTGCTTTCTGCGGTAGACTGGTTGCCGACCAAGGCTATAGAACCCAGTCTGTCCTGCTATTTAACCTATAACTGGAAGGAAGAGACGGATTAATACCTTTCCCAAGGGTATTTGCGCGTAAGTGAATACAATGGATTCAACTGGAATTCGAACTCGGCTCCCCGTTTTCTCGTTCCGAGCCGATATCCAATGTACCACAAGTGTACTGTACTTAAAAAGATAATATTTACTGTTAGTAATTTTTGTTGTTGTCCTTTTTATGTATGTTTAACGAATGTAGATGTGGTTGAAATTTCAAGAGAGTAAAACCAATATTCTAAGTACCCGAAAACATTCGTCGAGCCATGCCTTCCATTCACTTCATCAGTGTTCAGGGAACTTAAAAGTAAAGATATCATGAGGAAAGATTTTTAAACCAGATTCATCGCCAATGTATTTTCAGTCTGTAGGTCAGGAGGGCGCGGGTAAGAATTTAAATTAGTTCTTATAACTGGTGTTGGTGGTGGGGGAGGTCCAACAATAACAACAGCTCTGTTTTTAAACTTTGACGAACACTTGCTAACCTGTCTGCAGTTATTTCTCACGATATTATTCACACAAAAATTTAAGCGTAAGACATTGTCTTAAATAATTAACTTTTATAGTTGTACGATATTAGCGTCATCTTCGGCACAGAGCCCAGACAAGAAGAGTAGTATACTTATGTCTGGATGAACAACGAATTATTTCTTTAAACGTTTTCCTTAAGAACTTCAATACTGTTTTTTTATCCCATACGGTGCGACTGCCGAGGGGTATTTACACGAACACTGCAGACATCATAATTTCAACCACCAGTGTGTATATATATATATATATATATATATATATATATATATTGTGTGTATTTTGGCAGCATTTTTTCATTAATGCAGGTTTCATTGAATAATATAGACAAGTTTTGTCTATTAATTTTGTGTAGGATCCGTTCAACGACATCACCATCAAGTATATCAGACGGTATGAACGGATCCTACACAAAATTAATAGACAAAATTTGTCTATATTATTCAATGAAACCTGCATTAATATATATATATATATGTGTGTGTGTGTGTTTGTGTGGATGCGTGTTTGTGCGCGCGCAGAGCTTTTTGGATAGTTTTTACACTGTGTTCAAAAAAGAAAACGAACACACACACACACACATAGTCATCCGCAGACAGATCTGTTTCGCTGTATCACAGCTCATATATACCCTATACAATTTTTTCTTTTTTAATGGCTTTGGTCATTTGGTGAAGAGTATATTTGTATATAGATTTGATAACAAATCTATCAATGTTTTCGTTTGTCTACCTAAGAATGAACCAAAAAATGGTCGTCTCATTACACATAATGTGTGAGATTTGTGCGTGCACACCCCTTAATCTTATGTGTAGAATATTTTCCCCACTGGCTCGGTTATTGCTATTACTCTTATCTATCAAATATATGGATCTTTTCTATTAATTCGCCTCAAAATAAAAAAGAATTTATATTTACTATAATTCTCAAAGCGAGACCTTTTCATTGCATTCCGATTGTATTGGACTTTTTACGATCGCCCCCAAATGTCGGCGAATCGGGTGCGCTATTTCTAAGTGTGGGTTTCTGTGTCACGTTTGTCCCGATAAACAAGCCAAAAACAGTTTGCTTTTGTTTTTTTCTTGGTTGTTAAAAGATTTTGTAAGTACCTATATCATTCGCACTTATGAAATATGAATAACTACCAGATTTTTGGTAATTTTTCATTCTGATGGAATTGTAACTAGAAAATGTCTGTAAATTCAGGTAATCTTTCTATATGTAGTTTTTACTTTTATGAATAAGTTTTTCGTTTTTGTCTTTTTACACACACACACTACTTTCTATGCATACATTTTAACTGATATTACAGAAGAGGACACTTTTGTGACTCTTGTATAGTCATGCCTTCAACCTATATAAATCCTCTCTCGTCTTCACGTATATGAACGCGTGTATATACATCTTAACTTGAGATAACAGAAGATGTCACATTTTTATTCCTTTAGTCGCTCTCAGGTCCCCTGCATTATATATAATATAAACACACACTTCTATAATATTGCGATAACTACACACCAATCTCTTAATAGTGAAGAAGAGAAAGTTTTTATATAATGGAATATGTGTACATAGGCGATCAATGATATATTTTAGAAGCTCTCCAAAAGACTGGGTATATACGTTTACATGACTCTGCAATCCTCATCCTGAGATGCTGTACGCAGAGCAATGCAAAAGCCAGTGACGCCAAATATGCGTTTACTGTTGTTGTCGAAGCTACAGTGACATTCACTTGAGGAGTAAGGGTGGGATCGGGTGAATAAGACAAAGCATTTGGATACGAGCGTACTCAGACACTTTTCGCTAAAAGCTTTCATATCCTATATGCCTGACTCGTCTATGTATAACATGTCACATCCGATGCGAGCCAGCATTAAGGACACACAAACACACTAGCATCTTTGCTGTTTTCCTAAACCACTTCGTCTTCCATCTTTCTTCTCTTCTTTCCTCCGTATATTTTCTCTCGTTTCGCTTCCTCCTTCAGTTGTTTGCCGCTCCTTTTATATATTGGTTTACACAAATGGATTTCATTCACCCATCGACCACACTTCAATGCGCTTTTGGAAAAACGGTTCGTGCCAAACTCTAACGACAATTCCTACTCTGTGAATTCTATCTTGGCTCTTGTATCAGGCGAATTAAACAACGTCTCGAATCGCCACTTCTGACTGTAGCAGGATGAGTTGTTTTTTTTTTTGTTTTTTTTTTCTGTTTGCTTTCTGAATTAACGAAATTCTTCGTGTGGGCGATTCCGTAATTCTGTCTCTTTATATATATATATATATATATATATATATATATATATAAAATGTGTGTTGCAAAAACGATCAGTTTAGTAAAATAGTTCTAGAATATATATATATATATATATATATATATATTTTTTTTTTTTTTTTTTTTTTAAAGGGATAATCTTCAAATTTATAATTGAATAAATTTTGTTCATCAGGTTTCTCAGGTTTTCTTTGAAATTAAAATGTTTGAAAGCTTAAACGCTTCAAATATCGTTTATACTCTACCAAAATGTATTAGTTAAAACAAAATGACTGATCGATCTATGCACTAATTTGAGCACGTTCGAACTAATTCTGGCTAACACGTGGCTCCAGACGTTGAATATATTTAAAAAATCACCAAAAAAATAAAGCCTTTTTTTTTTTTTTTACAATGTTATTACTAAGCGACTTAAAGAAACAAACGAAAATTTAATCATTTTTTTTTTTAATTTTACGTATTCAGTGCTTCAACCGTTTTGTTTTTGATGATCGACGTCTCTGGTTCATTTTACCGGAAATAAGAAATTTATGGTTTCTTGTTATCTCATTCTACAGGGTACTTTTTTTTTTAAGTTTGCATTTCTGTCAAAAAAAAAAAAAACAAAAAAAAACAGCTGATATATTAAAAAAAAGGATAATTATGAATTAATGACATCTCATATTAAAACAAGTGTCAGTGTCAATTATATACATATTTTGTGTATGATTAGACTGAAATGAGTTTGTATATTTTGTGTTATTCATATCAATAAATAAGATTGGTATTTTAGCGTTTTAACTATAAACAAGAGGTAGTGGAAATGTTACGAATGAAATGTTATCAGGTGTTCAACTATCCATATTTCTTCAGGACATATGCGATCATGGACTGCCACTTGGCTCTGTCCCTTGTCGCTCTCAGTGATTTTTTTTTCTCTCTTGGCATCTCTTCTAAGCCCCGATCCGTCAACCATTAGCTCAGACCTAACAAGTACGTCTTACGCTACTTTCCTCTGACTCTCTTTCCCTTTATCCGACCTGTAAGTATTAAGTTCTCCAGGCCCTCCTTCCTCGTTACGTGTCCCAGGAACCTCATTTGTCTCTTACTGATATTTAGTATCAGTTTTCTTCTCGTTTGCATCCTTTCCAACCCCTCACCGTTGCACACCTGCTCAGGCCATGGTATCCTCAGCATCCTTCCGTAAAACCACATTCCTGCTGCCTCAAGCCTCCCTTTCATTTTTGATGAGATCGTGCAGCATTCACTTTCATACAGAAGGCCAGATATCACATAGCAATCCAGCACTCTTTTCTTTGTTTCGAATGAAATTTTCTTGTCTTTCAGTATTCTGGTTAGCTTCTGAAATGCGTTTTTGGCCATGCCAGTGCGTCTTTGGATCTCCATGTCGCACTTTTTATCCTCTGTTGAAACACTCCCCAGGTATTTGAATTTAACAATGTCAAAATACACTTACCGGATTGACTGGTGTCACAGCTGCTAACAAGACCTCTGATGATAAAGAACCGCAGAATTTGACGTTTTCGAAAATTAATTTTCCTAAACCCTAGGTAGAGATTAAAATAGAAAAAAAAAACTTAATTTTTTAGGAGTCACCTTAAACTGGCTTGTTTATACTTTTAAATATATGGTGATTTTTTTTTTTTTTTTTTTTTTTTTTTTTTTGCTGTAGGGTAGTAAATACTCTAAAGCCGTTCTTCGATTGTCACTAAGTGGTGTTCCTTGTAAATCTCGTTTCAGGCTAATCTTAGTAGATGTCTTATTTTAGAATGTCTCTACACAATACATTTTTATTTAATCGTTTATAGCATTTTTTAGTTTATAATAAACGTCAGGTAAAATGCAGTATACACACCGTAAATGTTCGAATTAGCGCCCCCTTTCCTCAAGGAATTTAAAATGTGCCTCTCTCGCATAGTCCCACCCAGGGCAACTAAACGAATATATTCGAGAAACATATGTAGGACGTTTTTTTTAAAGGACTTTGAACATTTATACAAATGTGTTATAAGTGACAGGTGTTTATTTTTCACATTATTTTATGCGTGCTGCCTCTGACAGTTATTACAAGTTTTATCAACAATTTGACTAAAAATTACATTTTTTTTTGTTTTTGTTTTTTTTGTAATAAACTTCTTTCGATTAAGCATCCCCACTTTTTTAAACGACATATTTTAAACAAATGCCCCAAACGCTAAGTCGAGCATTCACGGTATGTAGAGCTAACTAACCTCTCTTGAGGGAGCTCATGGCAGGGGTCTCTCAGCCCCACCCTTCATCGCTATTTTATCAACTTTTTTTTTTTTGTTAACCTACATTTTTTATGTACGTAACAAATTAAACTAAGCACTACTGACTATTAAAGGATGAAAATTTTCTCACATTTTGACGTCATTCTGATTTTTAACGGGGTGGGGAGGCATGGTTCGTTGAAATCCATGAATTTGATTTGCCCGTTAAGTCACAAAAAAAAAACTAAGATTTATCATTTTTTTTAATCCATAATGTTGAATGTGTTAAATTATTCAACTTTATAACAATTAAAAATTTCAAGTTAAAATCATTGCAAGAACATTGATAATGTATGACGAGTCTCTAATTTGTAATTACATACATTGTATTTGTTTTCAATTTTTCTAGTGAAATGGTTCACCTATATTGCATATGATCCATTATTGGACATAATTGGGCTACAATAAAATTTGTATTTAACATGGATACTACATTATGAAAATATAAATGTAGTAAAGAATGGCCTATCATAGATTAGGGAGCACGAGACCCTTGCACATGTCCTGACGGTGTGCATGCTCTGTTACGACTGACATGGTAATTTTGGTCATTTTTATTTTAATTATTTATTTATTTTTTAGCCTTATACTTTTAAGTTTTCAGGCATACGAGCAAATTTTATTTTTTGACCGAAATTAGTGTAGAAACTGTTCAAAGATTTGTTGATTCCAATTAGTTAATTTTAAGGAGTTTAATTCTGCTACTATCGGTGAAAATGCTAGTGTAGACAGCGGCTGAAAAATAGAAATGTTTTTATTACCGAATACAGTCAGCACATTTTGGGTGTATTCTCACACACACACACACACACACACACTGTGTAAATGTAACACTTTTCTCTGTCACCTGAAATGTCTCTTACACGGAGATAGGTAAATGTTTCCTCTCCGTGTAGCAGACATTTCTTGTAACGTCGGAGAAATTCCACATGTTTACTGAAGATACTGTATGAAAGGAATTCTGATATTTACGATTGGCTACTTAAATAAGTATTTAAAAATATATTTAAACATTATTAAAATTAAATTTATAATATCACCAATGTTCAATTATTTTTAATTTCTCTTTGTCTTCAACATTATTGAACATTAAGAAGAAAATGCCAAACTGTGTGCGTGTGAGAGAGTAATGTTGCCTTTTTGTGTAGTTTCCATTTCTTAATACTGATGTCTTTGTTTTATAGTTTTAATATTCAGACCAGATGAATTGGAATTAAATATGGGTCAAAATCCGACAGAATGATAGGATTAAAAAAAGTAGTTTATAAATTTAACAATTTATAATTTTCTTTTCTTTCCCAACATTTCGTTTTCTGGTGCTGCGTAAATAAAAGCAAAACATGTTAAGTTTATAAACGTTTCCCATTTTTGTTCCTTGTATCATTCTGTCGTGGATATCGGCTCGGAACAAGAAATCAGAGCCGAGTTCGAATTCCAGTTGAATTCATTGCATTCACTTACGCGCAAATAACCTTGGGAAAGGTATTAATCCGTCTCTTCCTTCCAGTTATGGGTTAAATAACAGGACAGATTGGGTTCTATAGCCTTGGCTAGCAACCAGTCTACCGCAGAAAGCAATGGTAACCTACTGCGGGATAATCTTCTGCCCAGTCAGTCATGTCTCTTTCGAGACATGATCGCCCAAGCGTGTATCACGTATGGCACTTAACTGACTGACTGATCATTCTGTCGGATTGAAATCCATATTTCACACACACACACACACACACACACACTTATTATTCGTTTTTGTCATCACGGTAATAAAATCTATATAAAATTGCGTACATGTTTTATAATAGAAATTTCAATAGACACTGATATTGGTCACGCAACCTGATCTACCCTACTTACTACCACGATATTTTGTCATAATAAATATTAATCGAGTCAATAAAGAAATATCCTGTGTGTTAGAACAACCAATTATGTTTTAATAAAGGATGATTTTTTTTATTATTTTAGTTAGGTTTCAGTTCAATATTCTTTATAAAAATTTGATTTTTTTTTTTTTTTTTTTTTTTTTTAATGCGTCAGTGGTGTCAATCGTATAAACAAAAACCCTTGCTTACGCATACAGCGAATATATAATCACTATTTTTGTTAACGTCCGATAAAATTAATATAAATACATTTACATATTTTGTCTTCGTGTGGACATATAAGAATACGAACAAACAAAGCTTCATTCAATAAAAATAAATATTGATACAATGAATCTCCGAACTCAAGAAGTATGCAGTGTGTTCGTTAAACTTCAAAAACACATCACTAAAGTAATGTATTTGACGGTTAAAATTCCTGTAACTAAACATACAATATATCTTGAACAAAAAATGCTTATAAACAGAGGGACATTAATAATCTAAATTGCATACGTACTTTATTTTTAAAAAAAAAAAAGCTTATTTCGTTTTTCTGCAACGGCAAATAGGCCCCTAAACAAGTTGGGGGGGGATGTTAAATAACTTACTCTAATTTACACAACACAATTCTGTTAGTGTAATGTAAGATATTGTGTAGAAGATAATTTCGTTCCTTTATTTATTTACTTTTTTTTTTTTTAAGCTACAAATAACCGAGAATCGGGCTTTAGTTATCCTTTATATATTATACAGCGTGTCCATAAAGTTTGTGTGCACTTTAAAAATATGACTTTATTAATTTGTATTTGTTTGCGATAGAAGTAATTTGTAAAACGGATTAGAAATAAGCAAATCTATATTTTTTTAAGGTTTTATTTTAATTTTATTTAAGTTTCCACATACCTTCCATCATTAGCAATACAAAGGGTAAATTACGATTTTGCAGTTCACGGAAAACACTTGCCAACTGATTTACAGTAATACCTGAAATCACATTAGTTATTTTAGTTTTCAAATCTTCTAAAGAACTAGGTTTGGTTGCATATACAATTGTTTTCACATGAAAAAATATATAATATCGCCCGGTTCACACACCACCCACGTCTATTGAACAGGTGAAGAGGCTCATCCCTTGTTCCCTGTTTAGGATGTGGTTTCCGGCTTTCTCTTTTTCAATCTTTTCTTTCCTACGTAGCCCCCTGCGCTTCAGTGGCGTTACGGACTTGCTCGAGGTGATATGATTAAAAAAAAAACTGGCGAACGTGGAGGCTAAAATGGTCAATCTTTTCCGATCCATCTGTTAGGACATTCCTGTTTTAGAAACTAACATACAGACCAAAGAGACAAGGCGCTCCATCTTGTTGAAACATTTCAAGTTTAATTGTTCAATCTCATTTTTTACAGAATCTTTCTATCACAAATGCAAATAAAGTAATGATTTTTTAAGTGCACACGGACTTTATGGACACCCTGTGTGTGTGTGTGTGTGTGTGTGTGTGTGTATAATGACAAACCCGTAAAAACGGAGAGAATAATTCAAAAGATTTTATCTAATATAAATTAGATAAAAATAGAGCTCGATCGATATTATCTAAAGCAATATAAAATATTAAGAAAAATCACCACATAAATGTTTTCTCTCTCTATCATATATATATATATATATATATATATATATATATATATACGGCCGGATGCATAACAAAGTAGAAAAAGTTTTCTCGGGACGCGTTTCACCCTTCATGACATCAACGGACTAAATTTTGTTATGTTGGTGCCACAACACATGCTGACGGACCAGGAGTGCTGCGAATTTTAAAATTTTAATCTAGCCAATTACATTAAGATTTTTTTTACACCACTTTCGTTAGTATATATCCCATACTGTGGTAATATTTCTGCTAGGAATGGCGAAATGTCGTAAGAGCCCTTTTTCACCAAGTTCATTTTTTTTTTTTTTTAATTCCCAGTATCCCTGGTCTGTGTAGTCACACAAACGTGACAAATTTAGTTCGGTAAAGTTCCAAAGTATGAAACTCGTCACAAGAAAATTTCTTCCACTTTGTTAAACACTTTCTCAATATTGTTTTTGATATATAAAAAATGTCTGCTAAATATGAAAAGATTTTTTTTTTTTTTTAAATAGGAAGCAACTATGTTCTGACTATATTTGAATTTCTTAACTTTTGACTGGTATTTATTTATTTTTAATTTTTATTTTATTTTATTATTTTTATTTTTTTCGCTTTCTATCCCAACTTTCTGATCACCATTTTATCGTTTTTCTTCTTGTCTGGGGAAGTGTGATAATATGGGACTGAAATAAGTTAAAACTAGTAAAGAACCTGTTCATTGGTTCCGCTTTAAATCGATCTGAAAACTAACTAATCATTCAATGATATTTAAAAATGATCAATATGTGGGAAATATTTTAACCATTAATAAGATTAAAAATAAAAACTGAAGGTCATTTAAAATGTTAACGATAACAGTAACTTCAAAAGAATCGTTGAATATACTATATTCTTATCAATTCCCACCAAGCAAGGTGATATTGCAACCAATGACCCTACTGTGAGAGGGCAAAATGTAAACCGGAGACCCAGTCCTGAACATGGAATAAGCCTCTACTCTTGTTCAAAAAACTAGAAAGGAGTAGGCGAACCGATAATAAATTTGGTTGATTTTATAAATACGTCAATGCTTGTTCAAATGCTTACATATGTTTTAAGTTATCGTCACACAAAAATATATACAGTATATAAGATAATAATCTTTGCGTACTGGTTTGGTATGAATGTACCTTTTCATTAGAGAGAAACCTGACAACTATAAGGGCCTTAGGAGTCAAAATTAATCCAATAAAATATTTAACGTTTGATTAGATAACATTTTTAATTATCTTAGCCAGTTTGCGTTTTATCTAATCAAGGAATATAGTCATTATGCTGATTAAATTTTTTTAAAATGCCTGTTTACGGTAGGAAGATCATTGATTACCTTTTTAAAACTGAAACGCTCTATCACTAGAGTGTTTAGTCTACATTATATTTTTAAAGAAAATAATTTTGAGTTTTAACGAATGGGTTATAAACTTTCAAAAGGTTTTTTTTATATACAAAAAAAATATTACCGAAGTTCTGACGCTAACCCGAATCAACTCATTTCTTCTTACGACCGCTATTTTAATAAATATTTCTAATAAAAATAAACTTTTATTGATAATACTGTCAGTTTTTTTTTAATTCATAAACTGTTAATTTAAATAAAATTGTCAGTGTTTCATAATGATCGAGTTTTACATGTGTATCGCTCTTCTCAATCTAGTTAGTTTTATCCAACGATAATGGGTATGACGGTAAACTGCATCCGGCAGCAAGGCCTCTGATTGGGAGGTTGTGGGGAGCATAGAACTACCCCTTACTTGTTGTTCCCAGGTTCACTCTGACTCGGAGTGTATTATGTCAATATTACACCTGTTAGGGTCCCGGCTATGGGAAAATAGTTTATCCCAAAACTGGAGTTAAAAACTATGAAAGTATAAAAATACTTTTATAGAAATATAGACATAAAATGGATTTTTATAGAAAGATATATTATTGAAGGAAAAATATTCCCAACAATACATTTTTGAAGAAAACAAATTACCATAACACAGTCTTGAAGGAAAAATTTATAACATATTTTTGTAGGAAAAAAATATTGACATAATACATTTTTTAATTAAAAAATTATTACCAGCAATACATTTTTTAATACAAAACTAGATAACATCTTCAGTTTTCTAAAATATCTTTTTTTTTTTTTTTTTCATCAAAATCTGACTAAATCAACCTTCTCACTATAGCCGAACATTAAAACAAATACCTTTAAAATCCTACCTTTTTGGCATTAAATATCACACAGGTTGATTTGCCGTTAAACAAAACTCAATCACTCCAAAGATACATATACTTAAAACAATTTAAAATTGATCTTTGTTGAACAAATTGTTTTCGTCTTTCTAACTTTTATTTACTCATTAACTAACACGTGTTAAGAATAATATTCTTTTTCTTGGTTTCAATCATTGCTTTCTTCCATCAAAAACATAAATCATTTGATTAGTACATTGATATTAACTAAATAGCAATTTAACAATAAAATATAAAAGCGACAAAAATAAAACAATTTTATATGATATATAAACAAAATATTGTCATTTCTTGTTCTGGTACACATAGAAGAGTGGATTTTTAAATTCAAATTAATTGGACAAATGATAATCCCAGATTCTGGTAAAAAATAGATACATATAGGCACGGATGAACTTTAGCTCTCTTGTAAATTACAATAAAATATATGAATACAAAATTTGCTGCATTTAATACTTATCTATTGTATTTTATATATATATATATATATATATATATATATATATATATATATATATTTCGCAAATTAGTTTCTAAAAGTTGCTAAAATAAAAGAGAAATAGTTTTATCATATATCTTGTAATTTGTAAAACGTGTCATAACAATCAAGCCATCATAACAATATAAACTATAAACTTGTGTGCACTATATGTCAGCCAGTTAAGAGCTATACGTGATACACGCTTGGGCGATCATGTCTCGAAAGAGACATGACTGACTTGGCAGAAGATCATCCCGCAGCAGGTTGCCATTGCTTTCTGTGATAGACTTGTTGCCAACCAAGGCTATAGAATCCAATCTGTCCTATTATTCAACCCATAATTGGAAGGAAGAGACGGATTAATACCTTTCTCAAGAGTATTTGTGCGTAAGTGAATGCAAGGGATTTAACTGAAATTCGAACTCGACACTCCGATTTCTCGTTCCGAGTCGATATCCACTGCACCACAACGCACATCCTCAGTTATAAATTACCTGCGTTTAACTGATTGTTGTTATGAGTAATTGACTCCTCCTCAGAAAGACTTCATAATAAAATACGAAAATTTTAATTTCATTGTTTTTGTTTTTGTTTTTTCTTTCATCCTCAATTTTTAGGGGTACAGAAGAATCTATAAAATTAGGTAGGTTGTCATTGCTTTCTGCAGTAGACTGGTTTCCAGTCAAGGCTATAGAACCCAATCTGCCCTTTTATTTAACCCATAACTGGAGGAAAGACGGATTAATACCTTTCCCAAGGGTATATGTACCCAAACCAAATTCTCTTAAATTTAGGTGCGATTTTTTTCTATAACTGTCAATATTTTCTCAACCAATACGAAGCCAAGAAAACTAAAATCCTTTGTAAATAAATCGTCCATATTAACTTTTAAATATTATTTTACAAATGTTAAGGAGTGGATTTCAAGGAATAACAAAACGCTTTTTCAGCTTAAGAAATGAAAGACGTGTGAAATGTCTTGTTTTTCGGGTTAATAACCTGCAAATCAGGATTTTATTACTAATAATTCTTACTATTATTAGTTTTTACTATAATTATTTTTCTTACTGTTATCTGTTTTGACAATTACTATTGGTATTACCTTTTCCCAATTTGGAGAGCTGAGTTCGAATTTCAATTGAATTCGTTGCATTCACTTTCGCACCCTTGGGAATTATAGCTTCTCCCTCCAGCTACGGATTGACTGGCAGGACAGACTGAGTTCTATAGCCTTGGTTGCCAACCAGTCTACTGCAGAAAGAAATAGCAAACTACTGCGTGAATATCTTCTGCCTAGTCAGTTCCGTCTCGAAAGAGACATGATCGACCAAGCGTGTATCACGTATGACACTTGACTGACTGACTGCTATTACTATTACTGGTATTTTTTCAATTACTATTGTTACTAGTACTGCTTTTGCTATTACTATTATAACTATTACTGTTTTTTCAATTATTATTTTTTTAATAATCGTGTGGGCCCCAATCAAGGCATTTTACTGTTACTGTTGTGCAGGGGGTTGCATAGGAGGTATTATGAGAAAAAGTGACAGGTTACAGAGGGTGTCGGAAAGAGTACGAGAAGGAAGAGAATACTGATTGGGTGGACGGAGAAAAAAAGCATGAGAGATAGAATGTAAGTTAGTGAGACAGGAGGTGACTATTGACTTTACATTTGAATTCTTGAAGATTGTAGCTGTCGGGAAAGCAAGTATGCAGAAGGGAATTCCACAAGCGGGAAGTGCGAGAAAAGCTGTTGGAGTAGAATTTTTTGTTTACAATTTATCGGTTTCACAGTAAAAGGGTGGAACCTAGTTGCTATATTTAATATTTTTCTTGTTCTTGCTATTGCCATAAATAAAGTTTTGAACAGTTACACCTGTTTCCATAAATATAAACTGAATAGTGGCCAAAAACAAACTTCACCAAGAATTCGTGGAACTTTTGAACTTCGAATATTGACAAGATTTGTTGATATAGCTGAATTTATTTAGCTAAATTATTCTCTCTCTCTCTCTCTCTCTACACCCCCCCCACACACACATAAAGCAATCGGAGTCTAACCGTACTGATGAGCTGTGATACGGCGAAACAGATCTGTCTGCGGATGACAATATTTACGCTCTCACACCCTGATTGAGCACTCTTGGAAAATAGTAGACTTTGATAAACAGTAGCTGCTCTGGCATGTACGCATCGCTCATTCAGTGAAATGAATTAGAGCGCTCTAGCTATTGGGCGCGTATAATGATATGCGCTGAAAAGTCTGCCTATTTCCACCGAACGCCTATAGCCCAGGGGTAGAGTCGCCGACTGACGCCATTTCGGTCGGGTTTCAATCCTGGGTAAAAAAGCAATCGGAGTCTAACCGTACTGATGAGCTGTGATACGGCGAAACAGATCTGTCTGCGGATGACATATATATATATATATATATATATATATATATATATATATATATATATGATGTATTTGTAATCTCTACTGATAACTGCCTTTCCGGACTTCAGATGTTAGTGATATTAACTAACTCTACCTCATGCAAGTTCACACCTGCTACTTGTATATAAAAAAAATAATGGACATCATGTTTTTGTATTTCTTTTTCTCGCATAAAAACTTTGCATTTTCGTAGTTCTAATTTATAATAATGCAAATATTTTAGGTGAAAATGTTGTTTACTATCGCCTGTAAATCTGTTTTGTTTTTTGATAATACGTGTATGCACATTATATATATATATCTAGGATACAGCGAAACAGATCTGTCTGCGGATGACAATAATTACGCTCTCACACTCTGATTGAGCACTCGAGAAGAAAGGTAGACTTTGAAAAACAGCAGCCACTCTAGCATGTACGCATCGCTCATTCAGTAAAAATGAATTTGAGCACTCAAGCTATTGGGCGCGTAATATGATACGCGCTAAAAAGACTGCCTTTTTCGAGTCACCGACTGACGCCAAATCGGTCGGGTTTCGAGAGCCTGGGTTGTGTAGCAATCGGAGTCTAACCGTACTGATGAGCTGTGATACAGCGAAACAGATCTGTCTGCGGATGACAATAATATATATATATAATGTGTGTGTAAGGTGAAATGTATTCATTAACTGACTTTTCATGTAAATTGTCAGTGGTTAGCGTGATTTAATATTCACCTCTGAATTAAGTGAATTGACAAGGCTGGCTATGTTAAAAATGAGAACTAGGGTAAGACTGATGTTTTCATACTTAATGTGGGCTTATCGATGTACACACGATTGTGTATGTATATATCTATATTTTATGAATAACGTGTGTACAATTTGTAATATTGTTCAAATGTAGATTTGATTCAGTATCTCAAATCTGATGAAACATCAAATTTTTAAGGACTTCTTGTCCAGACTCAAAAATTTTCAGTATCTTTGACTGGATTTGATCTAAATTATTTCAGTATTTTAAGCGAAAGAAAATATGAGAAAATAGATTTTTTTTAAATGATTATTTAGACGTTTCCTGAATTTTTTTTATAAAAATTATCTTAAAAATAAACTGACAATTTTATGTTTTCTCTGTTAATAAAAGAAAAAACAATTTCATTCAGATATTGATTAATGAAGTGAATCCTTAAAACTATAGAAGCTTAAAAATCGTATTTATTTTTTAAACTCTTTAAAATAAAACATTAGGCTGTTTTTTAGTTTTTGTTTTTTTTTTCCTAAGAAAATTTTTTTTATTCAACTTCGTTAAACAACCTTTCAGATACACAATTCTGAAGTACGTTTTTAGTATGCTAGTGGGCCTATGACGGCAAAATAATTATATCGATATGCCATCTAAAATGACGGCAATATATATATATATATATATATATATATATATATATACACACACACGTACCTACTATTGAGTATCTTATATCATGGCATACGGAAAAGTGTGTGTGTATATATATATATATATATATATATATACTTTCCTATATAAAGTAAACCTTTTCCATGAACACTTAAAATAACAATTAGAATTTATAACATTGATATGTTAAATTTCTTCCATTTGTTATTTGATTGAATCATTTTGTAACTTTGTTAGGGTCTATTATTAAAAGTAATTACGCCTATAATCTTATCCTCTTTATTTTATATATATATATATATATATATATATATATCTGTGTGTGCGTGTTATCACTACACGACGACATAATTATTAAAAAATAAAATAAGGCACTGTTAATGAGCAAACATGCGGCAAGAGCTTTCGTCACTAGTAGCAAAGAGAATGAACTGAGTCGACGCAGCCTTGCTAATTTCTCTCTCGATAAGTGACAGGAAGGAAATACACATACAACGGTCTTCATTGTAGCAGAAAGGATAATTAAGATTATAGACATAATTACTTTTAGACCCTAACAAAGTTACTAAATGATTCCATCAAATAACAAATTGAAGCGATTTAACACCAATTCTAGAAATTCTAATTGTTTTTTTTAAGTGTTCACGGAAAAGGTTCACTTTCTCTGATAAAGTATATAAATTAATTGCTAAAATTAATCTGTTGAGCCATCTACTAGATTCCCTATAGAGGGTTGCTTTTAAAAAGGTAATGATGGAGGAGTTCGCTATACGAATCAGAAAGAAGTGAATCTTGAGGATAAGAAGGATGGATAGCAATTGAATCATGACTAGAACGAGGTGTATATTGTAGTTTTTCGGAGCAAACTCACGCTGGAATTTGTTGTATGAATTGGCATCTCTTGGGAAATCCTGAGAAAACTTTGTGCTCCAAACAAACAAAAATTGAACTCGATAAAATCTTATGTTTATATAATATTGTAAAATTAAAAACTGTTTCACACACGAACGCACACATATATATATATAACACATTCTTGCTTTCCTGACGGCTACAACCTCCAGAAATTTAAATGCAATGTCAATATTCATTTATTAACCACTGGATTCTAGCTCTCTCCCCACCGCCGTATAACCTTCCCTTTCTCTCCCCCTATGTATCTGTCATCGCACCTGCATTCTCAGCTTTCTATTGCTCCTTTCTAACTAGTTTGTACTCCTCACTCTTTTCTAATTAATCTTTTTACAGTTATGTAGCCCCCAGCTCATCAGTGGGATTTCTGCCTTGCTCGGGGTGAAATGATTAAAAAAAAAGAAAAAAAAAATATATATATATATATAAAACTTAGAAAAGTACATATATCGAATGATCATTTCGGCGAAATAAATTCGTTTCATCAGCGAACTTTTTTATGAAAAAATTCGGAAGTGTTTTTTTTTTTTTTTTTTTTTTTTTTTTTTTTTTTTTTTGAGAGTGTGTGAATAACGATACCGGAAGGTCACTTCAGGGAAAAGGGAATGAAAATTCGTGGCAAAAAGCAAGAGAAGAAAAGGAAAGAAGTGTGTGTTCACTTGTTTCAATTAAAACTGAATTATTAAAAAAAAAATCTATTTTAAGTCTGACAGACAATTAACGAGATTATTAAATTTATATATGTGAACTTTTTACTGATAGAACAAGGAAATTGACAGTCCACAAATCTGTCAAAAAAAAAATATGCGTATCTAGCCTGTTTATTACTGAGACCGATGTCTACAACTACCCCTGAATCCCTCCCGATAAGGGTGGGTCAAGCCTGATTGGAAGACCCTGGCAGTACTTTGTGACCCTCACTATCTCATCAACATTTGCATTTTTTCAACCTACATTTATATAAGTTACAAATTAAACCAAGCACAACTAATTATTAAAAGATGAAAAAAAAATCGCTGGTTTTGACGTTATTCTGGGGTCACTGTGTCCCTATTTGTGAATTTCGTTTGCTTATGCTGTCTCAGAAAGAAAAAATAATTTTAAAAACCGCTATATAAAATTATTTTAACTTGAATTTTGATTATGTTAAATTTCTTCAACTTTTATAGTAAGTAAAATCTTAAGTTGATATTAAAAATTGCCGCAAACCATTATCGATTTGTTTAAAACGGAATGATCTATTGACATGTTTTCAGTATTTATTATTTAGACACATTGTATTTATATTAGATTGTTCTAGTTGAATTATTCACCTATATTGTATATGATCTATTATTGTACATAATTATGTTACAGTAAAATTTGTATTTTATATGATAAATATTACCATACTAAAATTGATATGTAGAATAGAGGCGGGAAGCTTTGCACCAGTCCTCTTCGTTGCAATGTAAATCTCTGCCCCAATCAACCCTTTGTTTATTGTTGTTCGTCTTTTTCTAAATACTTTCTATGACTCAAGACGAATAAGCAGCGTACTTGGTTGATATTTGGAAACAACTTTGTGATGACTCGTAGATAAAAAATTGGGTTTGGTGTGAAAAGAAAAAAAAATTGTAAGGTGAAGTTTTGTTTTCCTTTACATTTACGTTTGCGTAAGAGTAAAACGCTTCGATGACGAGATTTATTTACAAAAGCATGGTATCTTTTGTTTGCATTTTCCTATCTATGATAGCTGCTTGCAAAACAAGTTGACAAATTAAGCTTACGAGGATTCAAACTGGCTACATTTATGAAAGGAAAAGTGGGCAGTATCGGAGATATAGCGTTTGGAGATATAGACAAGTTAAGTCCGGAACACTACATAGCGGTCAACTGTCAGTGTGTGTGTGTATATATATATATATATATATATATATATATATTGACAGATTGAATAAAACCTGACGAATGAAGATATTATAATGGTGCCCTCACGAAACTTCGAAGTAGGTATAACTCGGCTCAGTTAAGTGACAAACTTCTTCACATTAAACCTCTCTCTCGAGATATATAATCTCGGACACTTTACGCCAAAGAAAACCTGCTTGTTAAAATGCTTTATCAGTAAACCACGGGAGAAAAAAAACAAAAACAAAGCACACACTATCTTGGCTTTAAACATTATTACAACTCCGCGTGTGTGTGCGCGCACGCACGCGCACACACACACACACACACACACACATATATATATATATATATATATATATATATATCTCATTTGTTGCATTGAAAATTTTTGGAAAAAAATGTAAATGCCGGAGAACTCGGAATTGTAAAACTGTTGGCTCTCTATATAGATGAATATATATATATATATATATATATATATATATATATATATATAGTCGACCGCAGATCTGTTTCGCTGTATCACAGCTCATCAGTACTGTTAGACATCCTATTGCTTTTAACCCAGGATTGAAACGCGACCGAATTGGCATCAGTCGGCGATTCTACCTCAGCGCTATGGGTGCTCGGTAGGAGGAGGCAGACTTTTAGCGTATGGTGTATCATATATATATATATATATATAAGGTGTACATTGAAGTCAGCATCCACAAGCGACTGTCTATTTCATGCCAGGTCTATGAAATGAAGCACAACACGTATCTTATTGATTATTTATGCATATTAATAATATAGCTATCAACCCCTGAGATGTTCAAACTGTTTGCCCTAGTCATTCACACACTCCTCTTTACCTGCAAAGCATTTATTTGTTAAAAATTGTTTGTCTTCTAGTACCACTATTATGATACTGATATAACGTTTGCAGTATACCTACCTTTTAAAACGCCTGTATACAAACAAATAGCCCTTCAGATCAACAGAAGACTCTTTTATTTATCATATTCTAGTTTAAAAATTTTTTTTTATTTTTTATTTTTTTTATTACCATATTGCCCTAATCAAGGCAGGACCGTCATTAGTGCGCAGGGGGTTAGAAAGACACGCAGAAAAAAGGGTTCTATAGAAGAAAGGATAAAAGATGGATGGAATTCAGGAATATAAAAGATGGACATTGATGTTTCGCTTAAATTTTTGGATAGCTATCACGGGAGTTAGTTCCATGGACGGGAAGTGTGAGAAAAGAAACTACTGGAGTAGAAGTGGCGGTTGCATTTAACTATTTCAGCAGTAAAAGAGTGGGACCTAGATAGCAATACGCGTAAATTTATGGGGTCGGTGTACCAGGAGTGGGGTAAGCTTATCAGAGTAGTTATGGAAATATTTGTAGAAAAGACAGTGGGACGCCACATCACCTCGGTGAGAAAATGACTGATGTGTAGATGCCAAGTTAGGATCGATTACGTTGCAGATGTTCCTTTGGATTTGTCGAGAATATCGAGGTGTATATCAGGAGCACCCGCCCAGATATGCTGAGGAAAAATGAACAAATACTGGCTTTAGACCTAAGCTAAACAAAATACAGCTTCAATATCATGATCTGTAGGTTGTCGTTCTTAGGATCGACTTGTAAAATTCTGGCATATTTTAACTAGGGACTTTAAAGCTTTGACATACTTTAATGCAGGGGTTCTCGATCTTTTTGTTCTTCTGTACTCCTTGGAAATCTTGTAGATTCCTCTTTACCCCTAAAAATTGAGGATGAAAAAAAAATCAAAAAACAATGAAATTAAATTTTTGGTATTTTATTATGAAGTGTTTTTGAGTAAGTCAATTAAACGCAGATAATTTATAACTTAGGATGTGCGTTGTGGTGCAGTGAATATCGACTCGGAACGATAAATCGGGGTGCCGAGTTCGAATTTCAGTTAAGTCCCTTGCATTCACTTACACACATATACCTTTGGGAAAGGTATTAATCCGTCAGCTCCAGCCAGTTATGAGTTAGATAATAGAACAGCCTTGGCTGGCAACCAGTCTATCGCAGAAAGCAATGGCAAAAAGCGTGTATCACGTGTGGCTATTAACTGACTGAATTTATAACCTGATGTCGCCATAACATATTTTTTAGGTCCGATACGGATACACATGATGGCAGAGGCAAGTTACATAAAACCGGAAATTTACCCCATTTTTAAACATAACTAAAAGCTTTGCTTTCTAAAATGAGAAAATTGAAAAAAAAATACGTTGTGAAATCTGGATGGAGATTACATAATATATTGTGCAGTAGTGGATATTATCTCGGTGTCAATGTACCACCTGAAGAGTACACATGTACCACTGGGTATACATGTACTCCAGTTTAGGAACCCCCTGCAATGGATCCCAATGTTCCAATTTTTTTTTTTTTTTTTTTTTTTTTAATCATTTCACCCCGAGCAAGGCAGAAACGCCACTGATGTGCAGGGGGTTACATAAATGTAAAAAGATTAATTAGAAAAGAGTGAGGAGTACACGCTAGTTAGAAAGGAACAATAGAAAGCTGAGAAAGAAGATGCGATGACGGATACATAGGTGGAGAGAAAGGGAAGGTTATACAGGGGAGGGGAGAGAGCTAGAGTCCAGTGGCTAGTAGGTGGGTATTAACTTTGCTTTTAAATTTCTGGAGGTCGTAGCCGTCAGGAAAGCAAGAATACGGGAGCGAGTTCCACAGGCGGGAAGTGCGAGAGAGGAAGCTGCAGGAGTAGAATTGTCGTCTGCATTTGGCTAACCTGACTGTGAATGGGTGGGACCCAGTTGCCAGTCTGGTTGCACGGGTAAACACCTGTTGAGGAGGCATCAGTGACTTAAGCTCATCCGAGCAGAAGCCATGAAAATATTTATAGAAGAGACAGAGGGAGGCCACATTTCGACGATGGGAAAGTGGCTGCAGTCGTGTCGCCAGATCAGTACCTATCACATTACAGACTCTCCTTTGGAGCTTGTCAAGAACACTGAGGAGAACGGCAGGAAAAGGAAAATGGGTTTTCTTCTGCCTAAACCATACTTTCCTGTCTTGATAAAACTTAAAAGCCTTATCAGAGTCCTTGTTAGAGAATTATTTTTCCACACTCCGACGTCTTCCTCTCACAGGTGAGATATGGCGAGTCTCTCACTGCTTTGTCGTTATTACCATGAAAAGTAGACGAAAGAACTGCATCCCATGTTTGCACTAGGTTTGACCATCACGGCTAGGACCCACCATACAACTTACATAGTAAACCACCCACACTTCCTCCGTATTCCATGAAAGAAGTTCCTCTCAAAAAGCTTCCTCACGTGAACCACGGCCCTATTAAACAAATTCCCATGTGGATTATTTATAGTGTTTACGTTGTTCAGACTGTTGTTCTCTTTATTTCCCTAATCACAACGTTTCGGACGCTGTCCGCCCCGACCTTCTTCAGATGATTGGAATTTTGAACCGAACTCTCTATTTCGATCACTGGAGTAGATTATGCCCGTTCCCTGAATCTTGCCACTTCTGGGTGTCTTAGTTATATCCATTTTAACTAAGTTTTTGCTCACCACTGCTGTAGCCAGGTATTAAACTCACAACTCTTTCACTGGATTCAATTAAATCTTTAATTTATTTGTCCATGTGTTCTTGAATTCCACTCACCCAAAGAAGGTAGGAGTGTACAACGGTCAAAAGGCAATGATATATAAAAACTGAGGACAACAGTCCGAACAATGTAAATATAACTAATACTTCTATGTACCATGTCCCTTCAGGACGTAGATGATCATGGCCTTCCACGTCCCCCTCTCTCTGGTAGCTCTCAGCACGCTTTCTCCTTTTACCCCACCCAAACTCTGCTCTGCCATCTACCTGCTCAGGCCCATCAAATATGTCATCCGCTGCTTCCCCCACCTCTCTCTCAATTTGACCTGTGAGTATTAGAATCTCCAAGCCCTTCTTCCTCATTACGTGTCCCAAGAACTTCAGCTGTCTCTTCCTGATGCTCAGTATTTATTTCCTTTTCGTTTCAATCCTTTCTAAAACCTCATCATTGCTCATATGCTCGATCCATGATATTCGCTACATCCTTCTGTAGAACCAGGTTTCAGTTGCTTCAGGTTTTTCATTTATCTTCGAAGATATTGTCCAACAATATTGAAGAACAGACACCGCATAGCAATCCAGTACTCTCTTCTTTGTCTCTAGCGACATTTTTCTGTCTTTTAATATTCTGCTCAGCTTCTGGAATGCGTCCTTCGCTATGTCAATTTATCTTCGGATCTCAGTGTCGCACTTTCCGTTTATTGTTAGAACACTTTCCAAGTAATTAAATTATTTATAACGGCTAGATTTTAGTATCCCCAACCTGTAATTGGGCTCCTCTGTTTTCTGATGACCATGCATTCGGTTTTCTTGCAGTTTATTTGTAATCCTTTCTTATGACTTTCTTCATTTAACTTTTTTAGGATGTCTTGTAGTTTTCTTTCCGTGTCTATCAACACTGTATCATCTGCGTATCTTATGTTGTTAAGACCGTGACCGCCAAGGTTGTGCGTTGTGGTGCAGGGGATATCGACTCGGAACGATAAACTGGGAAGCCGAGTTCGAATTCCAGTTGAATTCCTTGCATTTACCCTTGGTAAAGGTTTTAATCCATCTCTTCTCTCCAGACTAAACTATCGCCCGGTTCACACTCCACCCACGTCTATTGAACAGGTGAAGAGGCTCATCCCTTGTTCCCTGTTTAGGATGTGGTTTCCGGCTTTCTCTTTTCCATTCTTTTTACCCTTACGTAGCCCCTGCGCATCAGTGGCGTTATCGCCTTGCTTGGGGTGATATGATTTAAAAAATAGTTATGGGTTAAATAACAGGACAGATTAGGTTCTATAGCCTTGGCTGGCAACCAGTCTTCCACAGAAAGCAATGTCAATCTACTGCGGGATAATCTACTGCCCAGTCAGTCATGTCTCTTCCGAGATATGATCGCCCAAACCGTGTATCACGTATGGCACTTAACTGACTGACTGACTGTAGTTTTCTTTCCCTGTCTGCTATCAGCTCTGTATCATCTGCGTATCTTATGTTGTTAAGACTGTGACCACCAATGACGAGTCCTGCCATAACTTTTTATGGTCCCCAGAATAGTCTCGCTGTACAAGTTGAATAGATCCCGTGAAAAGAACCATCCTTGTCTTACGCCCCTTTCTATCTTTGTATATCTGCTGAATTCGTTTCCTATCCGTATGCAGGCGGTTTACTGCCAGTAGAGATTCTTGGTTCAGTCTTTCTCGAACATGTCGAGGTTGCTGAGCATTTCTATCAGTTCTCTGGGGCGTACTTTATCGAATGACTTAGCATAGTCTACAAAACATAGGGAAATGTTCATCCCTTATCTCAGAAATAGACAAATATCCTATTTACCTGATCACTACAATCTTAACCTGTTCAAGTCTAGAATCAACTGTTATATTCTCCTCCTATCCGTATAAATTATCTCTTAATGTAATCCTCTACTTCAAGTGACCCGCGGGCCTTATACAAGGTGAACTATACTGTTGGAAAAAGTAGTTGATCTGGTTTAATTCCTATAGTCACGATTTGGAACTGATTGATAAAGGAAAGCCTTCATCAGAAAGGTGGGAGTCATGTTAAATATGTTGTCTAAGCGAGAAAGGTTCACACACACACACACTAATCATTTCCCCCCGAAGAAAGGCAATAAAGCCACTTGTATGCAAGGGAGGTTACTGAGTGCTAGAAAAGATTAAAATCTACTATTAAGGAGAGAAAGGGGCACCTCGATGTGGTGTAATGGTTAACAAGCTTGTCTCGCTAGAACCAATTACAACTGAGTAGTGAGTTCGATCCTCACGCGGTACCCCATATCTTCGGTCTTGTGCCACATCTAAGAGACGCTTAGTATGTCAACTATTGAGAGAAAATAATAATAATTGTGTGTGTGTGTGTGCTTGTATGTGGAATGCATACAAGCTGGTATAAATTAAGATTATCGAAGAATAGACTGGTCGACATTTTACTGAAGTAAAAGCACAAACGAGTGTGAATTTCCTTTTGAAGTTGTAATAAATAACAAGTAAGAAGCAGTGTTTTTCTTATTTATTTAGCAATAATCTGAACTTAAACCGAAATCGTGTTCTTCAGGGATATGAAAAATTCAAATTTTAAAAAAATAATTTAATGCCTTTAAATAAAACATTGCCTTATCTTTTAAAAAACACCCAGTTTTTGCCTCTCCAAAAAAAAAATCCAAATTTTGCCTTTCACAACCTTGACAAAGTGACTCGCATTTTAAAAGAATGCATTTTTTTCCTACTCAATGTTTTAAAAAAAAAACAAAAGGAAATTAAATTATTTAGAAATATTTTGCTAAAAATGGCAGGAAAGCATTTTTAAACTCATGACTGAACATCTTTTTATTTTCAGCTTGTATTCAAGAATTGTGACTATTTCGATAGTATTGCCCCACGGCTGAGATGAATTAAGCTCCCGATTTTAAAGTGATAAATTAAAAAAAAAAAACTGATAGACTCGACTACCAGTTTTTCCCTCTTTTTAATGCTTTTTATCTGATTTCTATATCGAATTTTAAAAACTCATTAAATCTACTTTATTTGAAATTTTATTTACCTAATAGAATTTGCTTTCGTCATGATAAATGCAAAAACAGTTAACATTTTAAAATATTTGGCTGCACCTAATTTCACTTTCGATTTCACAAGGAGGTTCATTAAAAATTCTGGAGCTGAACAAAGAAAAAACAATTCCTTTATTTCACTCAGGAATTTTATTTTTTTTTATTTTTGGTGGTCTTTGATAATGCACTTAACCCAACACTTCCCCATTAGTATTATAGATCTAAAACTACGCATAAAAAGTCAGGTAAAAATTGATTCATTAATAAGCACTGGCATAAAAGGTTGGATCAATAAATTCGTAGTTACTTGTGTGTGTGTGTGTATATATATATATATATATATATATATATATTAGTGCGTGCATTGTCTTCCCACATTTTTTGTTTCCAGTCTTTCAAATAATTAATTATTAAATAATAAAAAAAAACATAATTGCGCGTGCGCACACAAATTATTTTGGTAATGCATTTTTGATAAAATAGCTTTGTTTTTCTGATTGCTTCTTTGTGTGTGTCATTGTCTCATTATACAATTTCATAAAATCCTTTTAGTGTCAGTGATAACTCTAGCGATGGTCGTTACTCAGTTGGATAATAAAAATGTATCGCTTTCTTTGGGTCACTTTTTTTATCTACCGTCAAAATAAATTTTGCACGAAGAAAATCACGATATTTTTCTTTATTTATTTTTCTTTATTTATTTTTCTTTATTTATTTTTCTTTATTTATTTTTCTTTATTTATTTTTCTTTATTTATTTTTCTTTATTTATTTTTCTTTATTTATTTTTCTTTATTTATTTTTCTTTATTTATTTTTCTTTATTTATTTTTCTTTATTTATTTTTCTTTATTTATTTTTCTTTATTTATTTTTCTTTATTTATTTTTCTTTATTTATTGTTCTTTATTTATTTTTCTTTATTTATTTTTCTTTATTTATTTTTCTTTATTTATTTTTCTTTATTTATTTTTCTTTATTTATTTTTCTTTATTTATTTTTCTTTATTTATTTTTCTTTATTTATTTTTCTTTATTTATTTTTCTTTATTTATTTTTCTTTATTTATTTTTCTTTATTTATTTTTCTTTATTTATTTTTCTTTATTTATTTTTCTTTATTTATTTTTCTTTATTTATTTTTCTTTATTTATTTTTCTTTATTTATTTTTCTTTATTTATTTTTCTTTATTTATTTTTCTTTATTTATTTTTCTTTATTTATTTTTCTTTATTTATTTTTCTTTATTTATTTTTCTTTATTTATTTTTCTTTATTTATTTTTCTTTATTTATTTTTCTTTATTTATTTTTCTTTATTTATTTTTCTTTATTTATTTTTCTTTATTTATTTTTCTTTATTTATTTTTCTTTATTTATTTTTCTTTATTTATTTTTCTTTATTTATTTTTCTTTATTTATTTTTCTTTATTTATTTTTCTTTATTTATTTTTCTTTATTTATTTTTCTTTATTTATTTTTCTTTATTTATTTTTCTTTATTTATTTTTCTTTATTTATTTTTCTCAAATTAAAAAAAAATTGACAGAAGAATGCTTTATCTTTTGAATAAATAGCATTTGTACAAACGCTTCCAAAAGATTACCTTAGTCGTTAAACCCTGCTTTGTTAACTTTTAACTCGATCTAAGTGATTATGTTAAGTTTAATATAAAAGCGTTGATAACGTACCTTATGGCTCATGTGATAACGAAATTCCGTATTCGCTTCTACTGATAATCTTTTACTCTTATTTTCCACACTACTACTCTTTTATTTCACTATTGTTACTTCGACAACGTTATCAGAATCTCAGGTGAAATATCTTTCCCGATATTTTTCTTTTACATCCATAATGCACACGTATCAGACAATTACTTAGAAGACTGGAAATCATGGAGAGCCATGATTACCCACGTTCTCAAGAGACACTGCAGATATAAGAATGTGCGCACCCACACGCGAGAGAGAGAATTTTTTTTTAATACTGTAGCAGACATGTGTTTAATTAAACTATTCACAAAAGCAACTAAAATGAATAATTGTCACTGACTTAAAAAAAAAACTATAAAGAACCACTTATACGCGATTAGATCAATAAGTCCGGATTAACTGAAATTTTTCACTGCAATATTCAATCCATATTAATACTCAACTGGATTATGTGCATTGACAAGGAATAATATTATATTTCCAACATATTAAAAAATGTAATTTATTTTATTTGTTTACGTCCTTACTGGTGTTCAGTCAGTTAAGTGCCACACGTGATACACGCTT
>JBBBDQ010000256.1:15000-87500 GCA_037127315.1 Ascarosepion bandense | reverse complement strand
TTATGTAGAACGTTTTGTCTAATGATGGGAATATGTAGTTTCTGCAACATTATTTTCAACATCTTTTTTCAACATAATCTCAATTCATGTCTTCTTCATTAATCGGTGAATCAATATTCAGTTAGTAAAAACACGTTGGGTCTGAACTTGCTAAACTATTATCGAAAAAACAATTGGCCATCAACCATCATCAGGTACTCTGAAATATTTTAAACATGCATTGAAGACAGAAAAATATACTCGTTTTCTTATGTATTAAGTAAAATACACCCATGGATATTAGAAAATATTCATATTTGAATTATATAAACAAATTCTTTAAACATAAATAACCGGTTTGGGGGTTCGAACAAACAGAAATGGTTTCTGTTGCTAAATCTAGGCTTGAACCACCGATTGCAAAGTATTAGATATACAATATGAAAGTAAATATTTATAATTAGAAACTCTCACTTCAGTGGTAAAACATAGGTAGATTCGTCTTTAATAATTTTACTTCTCTAGTTGATTAAAATATCATGACACTTTTCATAATTCAAAACAAAACTTAATGAAATCGTTTCTCAATTTCCATTATTCACTTCATATATCGAGATTGAGAAATATTCAATTTTTAACTTTTATAACTTGCTCAAGTCCTTTAACAAGTTTGATCTGAATTGGATATACTTTTTTTTTGTCTATAATAGGTATTTACCTTACTCACCCACTGTAGCGAGATGTGACACAAGGTCTTTTTTAAGGTGGGGAACCCGACCGCGTACAGACGGGCGCAGGAACAAAAATTCCCCAGTCCCCTCAACCGCCGGTTGAGCTGGTCTTGATAACTAGCATCTGGTCCACCCCTCTGCTGCAAGGGGTGGCGCGGCCGCGGGACACTGTTCCCCGGGACCGGGCATCTACAAAGTGTAATTTTTTTTTTCTCAAAAGCAACCCTGTTCTCGCGGACAGAGCTACTACTGAGCCGCACTCTTAGAGGACAGAGACGTAACTGAGAGATGATTTTGATACCTAACCGACACAAAAAAAATATCACATTTCTGTTCTGCTTCTGTCCTTTTAAAATGGAAATCTATAGTCAGTGTGAAGGGAAAATTAATTTTTGCTTTAACTTATAATAAGGCTGAATTCCCGCCACTGCTCGAAATATCAACAAAAGTAACAAAACTTTTTTTTTTTTTTTTTTTTAATATTTTCAATTACTTTCAATAAATCTTCATCTTTCCCAAATCAGGAAGCAAAGCTTCTGGTCGGGAAATTGGAAGTTTTGAGGAGTGAAAAACCACATCATTGCTGTTTTTTCCCAGGTCCACCTTGACCCCGGGGTAGGGTCGGTGAACTCTCCACCAAACAAAATAGTAAGTATAAAAAACTGAAAGTATAAAAAATACTCCTATAGTAAAAATACTAGTAAAAAAAACAATAGCAAAATTAGTAATAATAAATTTTGTATATAGTTGAAATAAAATCGTGTCTATTTCGGCATTAAATAACCGACAGAAATTGATACGCCGTTAAGCAAATTAACCAAGCAACCTCAAAATGCAGTCAAATGCCAACACAGGCTACTGCCCGGTGATATTGAAGAGATACAGTCTACTGCCCGGTGATATTGAAGAGATAACACCTGAGATAGACTGTTTAGCGCCATATTAGCAATTAATCTATGGATTCAGTCAGTTAAGTGTCATACGTGATACACGCTTGGGCGATCATGTCTCGAAAGAGACATGACTGACTGGGCAGAAGATTATCCCACGGTAGACTGATTGCCGACCAAGGCTATAGAACCCAATCTGTCCTGTTATTTAACCCATAACTGGAAGGAATAGGCGGATTAATACCTTTCCCAAGGTTATTTGCGCGTAAGTGAATGCAATGAATTCAGCTGGAATTCGAACTCGGCTCCCCGATTTCTCGTTCCGAGCCGATATCCACTGCACCACAACGCACATCCGCGCAATCTATGGATTATTAAAGCCGAAACCTATTTTGTACGCAATTTTGTTTATAAATTTATTTCTTTTATTTTATTATTTGAGAATGTTTTTCGTGGTACAAGTTTCATTAATTAACCCTTACGTTGGAAGAAGTGGGTTCCTACCTTTTCTACGGCTATTTACGCGTACGTGGATATAACGGACCCAATTGAAATTCGGCTTCTAGATTAACAATTCCGAACTCTTATCCATTACACCATCCGCACATCCCAGCTTACAGAACCTGGTATTCTCAAGCGCTTACTCATCTAGGTACTAATCAGGCTCGACCTTGCTTAACTTCGTATGGGAGCAGGTTTCAACGTGATGTGGCTGTAAGCCAGACACTTTTTATGAAATAATTAACAGAAAATTTGGAAAAAAACAAAATCGTAATTACAAAAATTTTGGAAGCCCGGTTCACACTCCACCCAGGTTTATTGAACAGGTGTAGAGGCTCATCCCTTGTTTCCTGTTGAGGATGTGGTTTCCGGCCTTCTCTTTTCCAATCTTCTCACTATTTTTTTTTTTCAATTGGAGTAGATAGACTAATCTATCGCCCGGTTCACACTCCACCCACGTCTATTGAACAGGTTAAGCGGCTCATCTCTTGTTCCCTGTTTAGAATGTGGTTTCCGGCTTTCTCTTTTCCAATCTTTAAACTATTACGTAGCCCCCTGCACATCAGTGGCGTTACCGCCTTGCTCGGGGTGATACGATTAAAAAAAAAATCTGCAAAAGTAGATTTCATTTACCTATATAGAAAGTTGGAGGAGCTCAAACTTAATTCTATTTTTATACCAACGGTCCGGATTTAATTTCAAGCTTGAGAAATTTAATCTTCTTTCCTCCTCTCACAAATGTTTAAAAAAAAATAAAAACTGTTCACTACGTCGCATAATGCTAAATTACTAGAGCAAATCTGGCTTATCATATGTTTGTTTTTCTTTTTCGTTCTATCGTGTTTCATTATGTCGAGGTTGACTGATTTTAGCAGTTATATTTATAATTTTGAAGTGGGAATATCAATTTGACTAGATATTGTTTTTCTTCCTGTCGTATACTTTCTGGAAATTGTTTTGTCTATAAATCAGATAGCAGTTTGTGTTTTTATTATTTTGTTTTCGTTTATATGAGAAGATATAACGAGGCGCGTGATTTAAAGTTTAAATAAAACGCTTTATTTTTTTTATAGCTAATACTTAAATAATTAATAGTGCTCATTAATTTATATCGGACAACAATGAGTTTTTTGAGTTCAAATTACAATTGCTTATGGCCGATATTATTTTACCCGTATTTTTCGTAACATATCGCCCCAAGCAAGGCAGTTTACTGCCAATGGTGCGCAGGGGGTTACATAGGAGTAAAGTTCTCAGAAAGAGAGACAGGTTACAGAGGGTGTCAGGAAGTTGGCAAGAGAAGGATGAGAATACTGAAGAGTGGAGTGAACTGAGAAAGGAGCCTGAGAGAGAAGGTGGAAGTTAGTAAGATAGGAGATGACTATTGACTTTACATTTAAACTCCTGGAGATTCTAGCCGTCGGGGAAGCAAGTAAATGGAAGGGAATTTCACAGGCGGGAAGTGCGAGAAAAGAAGCTGGTGGAGTAGAATCTTCATTTACAATTTATTGGTTTCGTAGTAAAAGGGTGGGACCTGGTTGATAATCTTGTGGCTCGAGTAAATTCATACATAAGGGGCACCAGAGAGCTAAGTTCATCGGAGCAGAAGCCGTGAAAGTATTTGTAGAAGAGACACAGGGAAGCCACATTGTGCTGGTGAGAAAGTGATTGTATCCAAGCTGCCAAGTTGAAATTTATCACATTACATATTCTTCATTGGATTTTGTCAAGTACCCCTAGGTGGATAGCAGAAGCACCCAGCCAGATATGGCAGCAGTATTCAATGCACGGGCGGATGGTAGATTTATATATGTGCAGGATGGTTTCAGGCGGGAAAAACTTCTTGGCCCTGCACAGAAAACCGACTTTCTTAGAGGCTTTTTTTTTTTGCTAACTTTGTGATTATCAAATTCCTTAAAGAAAACCTTAATAAATTAACAGCCATTCAATGAAACTATTATAACTGAGATAGTGTTTCCTGGGGAAGTTATTTCAAGATGGATTTTAATACCACCTTAATTATTCCATACAAATAGCCTAACCAGTGTTGAAGCTGTTTCAACAAAACAGCTTTCTTCGTCAGAGCGAATTCCTAAAAAGCAAAGAGAGGCTACAAGTTTTTTTTTGTTTTGTTTTTGTACAGAATAATGACCTACCATCTTAACACTTCAGGAATTTTAGCGAGCGCACCAAACGAAATAGTTAACGAATCAAGAAAAGAGAAAGGGAGGAAGAAAAAAAATCATTCTTCTCGTACTACTAATATCAAAGGAAAGTTAGATTACATACATGTATATAATAACAAAGATGATGATACTAGTTTGATTATTTTCCCGGATTAATGATAAACATTCATCTCTTTGCAGACATTATTGTTTAACTTCAAATATAGGGTGTCCATAAAGTTAGTGTTCACTTTAAAAAATTTATAACTTTATTTGTATTTGCGATAGAAATCATTTGTAAAAAGGATTAGAAAGATGTAAATCTATATATTTTAAGGTTTTATTGAAATTTTATTTAAGTTTCCACATGTCCTCCATCATTAGCAATACAAAGGGTAATACGATTCTGTAGTTCACGGAAAAACATTTACCAACTGATTTATAGTAATGCCTGAAATCACATTAGTTATTTTAGCTTTCAAATCTTCTAATGAACTAGGTTTGGTTGCATACACAATTGTTTTCACATGTCAATTGAAGCCATGGATAAAATTGAAAAATAAGAATATTTTTTTTTACTTATCTAAAAATTGTTGCAAATTTTAGGGTAAAGAATTATTCAATAACTATACTTAAATCTAGGCTTAAAGTATTAATATATTTAATATAATAAAACTTCATAACATTTTTTACAGATTATTTCTATCACAAATACAAATAGTTATATTTTTTAAAGTTGACACGAACTTTATGGACACCCTGTATATCTCTTCACTAAACTAAAACACAAATGTTATCTTTAATTCTAAAAGTTTTACTGAATAAAATGCAAGAACTGAAAATGAACGACCATTCGAGTTATATATCGGGTATGAGGGGTAAATTGTCGCCATTTTATATTACTTTTGTTCATTCATGTTGTCTGTTTTTTATTATTATATAGCAGGCTCAGTTGGGTAGTGTCTGGAAGAAAAAGAGCACCATGATGCAATTCACTACGCCAGAAATTTGGAAACGGCATGTTGTACTGCTTGGCATTAGTGCCGGAAGTTACAATACGAACATTTCAGAGTGTTTGGTTGTCAATCTGAGGACAGTGCAGAGGATTGATAGAAAAGAAAGGAAAATAAAAAAGGAAATCGAAAAAAAAAGTGGGGCTTAAACAAAAAGGAAAGAAATACTTAGGAAATAACGATCGTGGGAAGACCGGAAAGAAAGTATAGCGGGTTGCTTATCTCTTCCTTTTCTGGTTGTAGTAGGATTCCGTTCTAGTGAAGGGTAGTTGTATATCATTGCAGGTTAACGGAATTTGGCCTTGTGGTAGATAGCCCACTATAAGTCATAAAATGATTATAAAATCAAGAAAAGCAATTTGAGTTGAAAAATAACATTTTTATATATACACATATCAATTAATGCTTTTACAATTAAAGTAGTAACTTGAGGTATAGGTCCAACGGAGGTTAAAATGTTCATCGCAAATAATAAGCTGAAAGAGATTTAAGGCTTAGGAATGTGGGAAGCGTGTAAGTGAAGAATGTCTTTGATGTAGTAGCTCCTTAGGTCAGTAAGTAGTTTCGAGACAGGGAAGAAGGAAGGAGAGGAGAAGGGACGAGCATAGTAGCCACTTGACTTGATCAAGGGAGATATTAATTACTCTGGCCTGTCACCGTCGGTCTGTCTGTATCCGCTGTTTATATCTGCTTTTTGGATCACAGCAGCTCGTTTGGGATTTCACACTTGTATTTGATTCTGGGCTTCCCGTTGGCTGATAATTAAAATTCGCGTAGGCTCGCACAATGGAAATTTAATATTGATTAAATTTTATTTTTCAACCGGAACATCTGCGCGAACCCGGATGCGTACGGACGACTTTTGGTCATTTGCCTTTTTGTCGTGAGAGAGCAAACATCCGGTCCATCGCTTTTGCTCTGTTGGTATCACCACAAAAGAAAGAGGAAAGAGCCGATGATAACGACACCGAGAGGAATAGACGCAAAATTTGGTAGGAGGTGAAATATAAATAGATACTCTTTTAAGGGTTACGCGACGTCTCGGTTTAACAAAAAAGGAAGTGAGAAAATGCACGGAGTGAAGAAAGTGTCGGGGGAGAGATACAATAAAAGACATAAAAGAAATAGAAATGTCAGAGAATTGGCCAGAAGTGGATTGCAGTTAGATACATTCGATGTTACAACACTGTTAGATACAGTCATTGCTATATTTCTATATTGAGTACTGTTTTAAATTAATGTTTTGAACGTTGTTAATACTTTCTTCGTTTTTTATTCACTTGGAGATATATATATATATATATATATATATATATATATATATATATATATATATATATAATTATTACGTGAGAACATCTGAAAATGTTTCGACATGGTACAATATGTTCTTACGTAACAAATATTTATTGAGCTCTGTTTAAAACAAATGTTTTGAACGCTGCAGTTTTATTCTTCGTTCTTCTTCATTCTATATATATATATGTATATATCGAGCCTGGTCAGTACTTAAATAGGTGACTATTTGGGAATTTCAGGTGCTGTACACGTAAGGACCAAGAATGGTCCACCGGTCTTCCAGGTTTGGGAGTTGGGTGCAGGGCTAACAACCCTGCCCCGTAAAAAAAATTTGTTACAGAAACAGCAACAAAAAAAATCGGTGCCCTATACACCATCTGGTTGTGATGGATAAATGATGAGATATATAAACGTAGCAGACTTGGTATACTATCCAGATAAATTCCGATAGAGACGGACTCAAAAGAACTCAATGTTAAATTCATTTATTTAATTTAACAGAATAATATAATTTAGAAAAGATTTTTCTTTAACTACAATTTCAATGGGTAATACATATTTCACCGTATAATGCTATTATCATTGCGGCTCGTCAGACCCAAATGGTACAACAGTTGATCCTCAAAATATCCCTCCTCCAATTTTTTTACACAGACGCTCACATGTCCATATTTAGAATAGACACACACACGTATATGTATGTGTGTGTGTGTGTATGTATATATATATATATATATATATATACTGATTCTAAGTGTCGATGTACATACTGAGTGTCAAAAGTTGAATCGGTAAGCCTGGTATTCATGTGAAATGATTACAAAGAAATATGTATCGTGTACAGTTAAGTTTTCTTTATTATTGAACAGTTTACTTTGAAGTTTTGGCTTTGTTTTTTAAATCTAATATTCCTACCTGCATTGAATATTGTTACTTTAGCTATGCATCTAGAGAATCTTGACTGAATTCAAAGAAGAATCTCCAACATTATCGTTCTTGACTTCAGTCTTTTTCTCACTGCCATAACATTACTTTTTGCTATTAATGTTTACATGGTGACTGTTCTGATAAGCTTTCCTCTTTGGGACCTCGACTTAATGAATATACGCGTAGTACTAGACTGGCTTTGTTATAAACTACAGGGTGATTGAACTCCCCATTTTAATGTTGAGTAGCATTGGGGTTGGTTAAAGGAAAATGTTTACTGTACCAAACCAAAACTTTGGAAAAACCTGAAAGATGATTACAAGAAGTTATGTTTTCTATACAAACAAGAGTTCCTGGTGAAATCAGTTGATTCGATTCTTGAATGGTTTGAAAAGCTGATAGTGAAATCTGTTGTCGATTTTAAATTTTATATAAAATACTTATAATTTCTCGTAAAAATTATAGTCAATAAAAAAAAATTATAGATATTTAAAATGGGAAGTTACTTTTCACTCACTCAGTATATTCTCCAAAATTGTTAATTCAATATGAATCGCCATCTTTTTTTCTATTTTTTTTTTTATAATCCTGCTATTTTATTGTTCTTTATCTTCAGTAACTTCCTTGATTCTTAGTGGTTTTATCGCCTTGCTTGGGGTAATAAATGACTAAAAGAATTATAAACTGACTTTATTCCGGATTTCTGTAATTTTGTGTGTGTTCAGTTTAAAACCAACATTTTATGATTATCCTGCATATAACATTTACGCTTTTCTGACTCCTGACTGATTCCTTGTTGACAGCAACTTGCTAAACTCCGTGTTTAAGCAAACAATATCTCCTATAATGTTGTTTTTGCTCTGAACCTAGGGACTTGACACTTTCATCATTCATTTAACATTGCATTGACGTAACGCCTCAGTGAAAGTCATTAGCTCCAATACCCACCTCCAAGAAGGGTATTTTTTAATTCTCATTTTTTTTACTCCTGGGAAATGTCACACTCATATTCTGAAATCATATCTCAACTAATAAATCCTACATTAACTTCATTGTCTTTTTCTTCATTTCACGCGATGAACAAGTGTAGACATGTTTGTAAAAAAAAAAAAAAACTGAAGCTAGAAAAATTTCGTATTTTTTTTTTTTTTTTCAGTCAGGTTAACCTGAGCTGTTCTGATCGCCATTGTCCCTTGCGTTAGGCTTGTCGTTACATGTTAACATATAAATATAAATCCACCATCCATTTACACAAGAAAGTTAGGTTACTCGCCGTATCCTCTTGTCTTGAATATTTTCTGTGGGTGTCAAATTCGCAAAGCCTCCTTTCCTCGTTTTGTCCCAGATTTCGCAAATGGACAGTAACAAGTCAGTCTTGCAATATACAGAGTTTAATCTTTCCTAGTTATCCTACTAATACATCGTTCCTGTTCAGTTACAATCTACGTAAAATAATACTAAAACCCACTTTAGGTGAATGGATACAGGGTTACAGGAATCACGAAGGGAGAAAGTTATCCCTTCTTGACTCCGTATTGGACATAATAAAATAACTCGCCTATTCCTACTTGAAAAAATTGAATCGTCATGGTGCACAGCCTGTCATGCCCCAGACACTGTAAGACACTTCATGATGGACTGCGCTGACTTTTCATCTGTACGAAAAAAGTACTACAGTACAAAAACAATGAAATAATTATTAGAACACACCAAGATAGATCATTGAATGGCATATTTAAAGAAAATATGACTATATGTGACACGATAACTAGGCGTATATTAAGGTGCTTTGTAAAATATGTATTTTATTATAATAGATTAAAATAGAAAATGGGTAAGAATAGAAAATAGTTTAAAAACATATTTAACAAAAGTGAAAAAAGAGGAAAAAATAAATAAATAAACGCCTTTTCTTTTATGAGGGAAATTGTGGAAGAGACAAGGGTATCCGATTACTGTTTTAAATCCTACCACTCTTCCGGTAAATATTTGACTCAGTGATTTAATGTGATAAAGAGATAAGTTCAGGAAATAGAGTTCGGGAGGTGGGTTTTCGAATGACCAGGTCAAAGGCTGTCTTTTACTGTATCTTGACCACACATTAAGAATTTTCCGGCGGAAGCTTTATAAAGATAAAAAAAAAATCCTTGAAAAAATACTAAGTCCACATCAAAAGAAGGAAAATTTAAGTACCTTGAAATATCGGACTTACAGTCGCCAATGCTTATCACCGGTGGTCTAAAGCATTTCCGGATTAATTTTAAATAAGAAGAGTAGAGTGAGAGTCAGTTAAGTTAGTCAGTCAGTTGAGTGAAGTGAACCTCCGTTCGTCTTATTTCGGTCGGTTCGGATTTGTTGATCTCCATTAATTAGAGTTAGAGCTGTGTGCCACATTCGCCTGCCCCAACCGAAAAGGCTAACTCTAAACGAAATAAAGCATCCTTTCAACTCATCCAAGTTGTGGAAGTTCGTTCCTTATAGTTTAATCTTGTACCCCCAGCTTGAGGCGCCGACATTTTCAACAAACTCCCGACAAACATCACAGCGTGGAGAACGGCCGCCGGAGAAATTGTTAGGACGGTCCGTTGGGGTGTTACATATACAACAAAATCTAATTTCAATAAAACGTGTACAACCAATCTAATGTGTAGAACCACTCTAACGCGTGCAACAACTTCAAAACAAATGAAGTATATTAAAAAAAAATGTGATTCCAAAATTCAAAAATTGACCCTTAAATGACCATAATGGTTAATTGGCCGTTAAACGTAAACCAATCAATCTACGTAAAATCTTAAAAACGAGCTGGTCCTGTGACGAATTCGTTACTCTCGTGCAATTGTGGACCCCTATGTTGGTAAATTCTTATGTAGAAATCAAAAGAAAACTGATCACTCTTAAGAGGTTTTGTTGCTTTAGGAAGATTTAATTCACTTACGCACAAATACCCTTGGGAAATGCATTAATCAATCTCTTCTTTTTTCAACTATGGGTTGAAGAGCATAATAGATTGAGTTCTATAGCCATGACCAGCAACCGGTTTATCGTAGAAAGAAATGGCAACTTACTACAGGAAAATATTCTGCCTAGTCAGTCATATCTCGAAAGAGACATGATCGCCCAAGAGTGTATTATGTATGACAGATGAGACATGTCTTGATATGTGTATTACTGATAAGTTTTCTTCCATATTCAAAACTGGTCATATTGTCTGACTTTTCAAGTTCCATAGTACTGTTTGAACTTTTTATTATATAGTTAGACAACGTTACTAAGTGTTCGTCTCGACCCATTTTCCTCATATCTGAATAAATATTAGAACTTTTAAAAAATAAAATCTCCTGAGAATTATTTGGTACCTCATCGTACGAGGAGTTTATGAAACGAGGATTTTTCATGAACAATGAAAGACGCTTGTTTGAATTGATCAAATTTTAGGACAACTAGTTTATCGAGAAAATCCTGCTAAGTGATTCGAAGAAAATGGTTTGGCTTTCCAGCTGTCCAATTGAATTGGAATGTTTATTTTTATCACTCAACTGTTCAAAATAATTATTTCGATTTATGTTCGATTGGAATTGTTTCCCGAGGAAATTGTTTGGGATTTTGTGTACACTTCGGACAAAATTACGAAGACTATTCAAAATGCAGTAATGCAATTTGTTTTATTATATATGAAATAAGCATCACAATCAAACATCGTACATCAAGATATAACTGTACACCACCGGTTCACATTCCTACTTCTCAACATATGCAAAACTACTTTTAGTGGTAATGAAAGTGTGTATCATTGTTTCGTAAAACTCTGAAGCAATTTTTTGTTTTCAGAAGTTCATCTTCACCACCATCATGGCCGTATCTGACTACCAGGCACACCGGGCACGGATCCGGGCCGATCCGTGCAATCATAGTGAAAATCCGGGCAAGGAAAAATGTCTTCGTCAGAAATCAAACTAAACTATTCACGAAGAAAGAAAGAAGAAAAAACGAAGAAAATATCCAAATGAACGCAGTAAAAATCTGTTTATTTATTAATTTTGGAAGAAAAGACTGGTTATACTCAGAAAGTTCGAACCCGATTTCCTGCTTTCGTTCACGATTTGTGTCTAATTTCCATTGGAATAGCCGAAAAAAATCCGCAAAATCATATTTTCTTGAAACGGATGACACTGATGACGTCATTACAGTTAACTAATAAATCCGGACAATTTTCTCTGTGCCCGGTGTTTTTTTTTTTTTTTTTTTTAGCATCAGCTACGGCCCTGACCACTATCATAACGTTTGTTTCCCCCAGTCTCTCTTTCATTGTACTAAAGAGATGGAAATCTGAGGGCGCTAAGCAGTGATGAAGTGAAAATTGCTCCGAGATTAGTTACCTCGGCTGCCAGTTGGGTTTTATGAAGCAGAGATACATGCCCTCATTCGTAAAGGTATGAAGTATATAGGAGCAACCAGGAAACTGATATGCATAATCAAAATTGGATTGTTGAAACTGTTCGTACTTAATGAGGAAAGAGAATGTGGAGAATTTTACATATACATGACATTGAAAGCATAATTAGCAAGGAGTAAACTACTGTTTTCAGTGAAATGATGGCCTAACAAGACCGAAGAAGGATGGTCTAGAATTAAGTTACTGAGAGATAAGTTGATGGAAGCCATGATCGCATTTATTCTCAAAAGAATTGGCACAAGACTAATTCGTAATGCATGAAGATATCACTGCGGTTTTCACATTGGCTCAGTCAGTTAAGTGCCATACGTGATACATGCTTTGGGCTATCATATCTCGAAAGAGACATGACTGACAGGGCAGAAGATTATACCGCAGTAGGTTGCCATTGCTTTCTGCGGTAGACTGGTTGCCAGCCAAGGCTATAGAACCCAATCTGTCCTATTATTTAACCCATAACTGGAAGGAAGAGACGGATAAATACCTTTTTTAAGGGTATTTGTGCATAAGTGAATGCAAGGAATTCAACTGGAATTTGAACTCGGCTCCCCGATTTATCGTTCCGAGTCGATATTCACTGCATCACAAATCACATCCTTTCGCATGGATTACGTAACCGAAGTAATGTAGTGTTCTAGACATAAAAATGTGTTGACGGTGGGGAGATTTTTATTTTTTTAATAAAATCAAACCGAAACAAAGTATTTAACAACTGCGAGCTTGATAAATACAAAGACGAATGAACCTAATGTCCTCTATTCAACCCATAGCTGGAGGGAAAATAAGGATTATTACTTTTTCTAACAGTTAAAGTTCCTGGGACATGCAATGAGGAAAGAAGGAATGGAGAACCTGATACGAATAGGCCAGATAGAGGGAAGTAGTGACAGATGAAAACAGCGTGTAACTTACTTGACTAGACTAAATGGGGGTTGCGTGGTGTAACAGGAGAAAGCGTGCTAAGAGCCGCCGGGGATAAGATGTGGAAGGCTATGATCGCCTACGTCCTGAAAGGACAAGGTACATAGAAGAAGGGTATTTTTGCGTCAGTGACTAAAACGATAAATCTTTCTAAATAGACAGAAAGTCTTAAGATTGATCATATACTTTCTTATTGATTTCTATATAACGTAAGAATTTACCGACATAGGGGTTCTACAATGGCGGGACATTTAGTGAGAATCAATTGCACAAGACGAACGAATTCATCCAAGGACTAACTTGTCCTCAATATCTTTCGCAGATAGCAATTAAATTTTGTTTTACGCAACGGCGTATTAATAGGGCAACTACTTAGGATCGAACTGTACATTGCAAGATTGGCTTGTTCAGTGCTCCACGGTCGCTGTCCGTTTGCAGAAGCTGAGATACAACGAGGAAGGAGGGCCCTGGAATACCAAGTGCTGCAAGCTTGTATGTACTGTCGTTTATGAACACTGGCTCAGAACTAGAAATCGGATAGCGGAGTTCCAATACAGGTTGGGTTTGTTATATTCACTTACACGAAAATAGCCCGGAGAAAGGTATAAATCCCCTAGCTATGGTTCAATTAAGAAGACTTGTATCCGTAAATCCTTATCTCCCAATGACACATCATCTAAAATAAATTCTGACTTTAAATAACCCTCGAATGGTTGATAAAACATAAAAACAAATCAATAAATTAAGAAATAATTCATATTCGAAAACAAAAATGTTGATTTTAATCAGTCAGCTAGTCAAGTGTCACACGGGATACAAGCTTGGGTAATCATGCCTTGTAAGAGACATGAATGGGTGATTTTTTCACAATAAATTGCCATTATTTTCTGCATCAGACTGGTTGCCAAACAAGGCTATAGAACCAAATATACCCTGTTATTCGACCCATACGTTAAAGAAGATATGGATAAATACCTTTTCTGAGAGTAAGTGAATTCAATTGGAATTCGAAATCGGCTTTCCGATTTCTCGTTCCGAGCCGATATCCACTCCACCAACAACTCATATCGAGAATAGTTTATTATTATTATTATTATTATTATTATTATTATTATTCTATAGTTTGTACTCCTCACTCTTTTCTAATTAATCTTTTTACATTTGTGTAGCCCCCCTGCATCAGTGGCGTTTCCGCCTTGCTCGCGGTGAAATGATTTAAAAAAAGAAAAAAAAAAGAAACTTTGACGAACATGTTAAGTGACTATATTATCACGAATATCTATTCTACGGTTGGCGTATGGAGCTGAACCTCCGTAAATGAACACAAAGCGACAACATACAAGTGGGTGGAGATCGTATTTCCTATATAATATTTATAATTATCTATTTTCTTCGGAAAAGATACAAAAGAAATTTAACCACACCCAAGTTAATTGAAGCTTTCAACTCTGGAACATATGTCGATCTTATACAAACACCGAACGACTGTCATTCAGAAATGTTTTCAGTCACGAGTCGAGAAAGATGGCGAACGAAGAACACTGTTATATTTTAATGTATTGACACTTTGAGAAATATTGAAGAATAATTATTTTTGTTTTATTTTTGTATAATGAAAAACTGTTAATCTACTTAAATGGAGTCTCACGTTTTTCAGAGAATTAAAAAAAGATGAAGATGTGGAGAGCCCTGATCCTGATATTGTAGTCTTGGTTAATTTGTAAAATATAAACAGTAACAAGAAAATTAACCACTTCGACTGAATTTTTTCTTTTTTTTCTCAGTGACATTATTTTTCGGTTACTTTATCTTCTATATTCTGTGTCTCCTTTTTACGTAAGCGATCATGGGTCTCCACAATTTCTTTTTCTTTGCAACTCTTGTAGGCTAGGTGGAGTCATGGATTGAGGAATCGGAAAGCCTAGTCCGAATTCATTACATTCAATCATGAAGAAAGGCATGAATCCATCTCTTCTTCCACTAGTCAGTTAAATACTATACGTGATAAACGCTTTGGGCGATCATGTCTCGAAAGAGAGACATGACTGAATGGGCAGAAGGTTATCCCGCAATAGGTTGCCATTGTTTTTTGTTGTAGACTGGTTGCCAGCCAAGGCAACCCTATGTACCTAGTCTTTTCTCTCGATGTAACCCACCTGTGCACTCGTAACAATTCCGCTTTGCTTGGGGTGAAATGCTTAAAAAAAAAATTAAAAAGCCCATCAGGTATGTAACTGTCTGTTCTTGTCTCTTTATCCTTCTATATGTCCTGTGAGTGTCAAACTCTCCAAACCTTACTTCCTTATGTACCTTCTTTAAACTTCTCAGTGAATTCATAGTGAATATAAGCTTAATTCTAAATAGTTTTTTAAGCCTTCCTAAAGACTGTTTATCCTCCTGTCGCACTCATGGAGAGAGACATGCACAATAGCGAGGCATTGTCGTCTCAGTTGATTCTCTTGACTAGCATTTATGGAAGCTCTTGCCACATTATTGCAGTTTAACATCACGTTATTTTATTTATTTAGCAATAATTATGTCGTCGAGTAGTGAAAAAAAAATATATTCCCCATTATAATAAAGACTGTTGTTGTTGTGTGTGTGTGTATATGTGTATATATATATATATATATATATATATATATATAAAGTAGCATCCTTGGTAATTTGTAAGGATAATTTCCACGGGGATCGTAATCCGATGAGAACTCACTGTTAGAATTTAAGAGTATTTTGATAAAATAAATTGGAAGAAGAGAATATAATTTTTATAATCTTTTTTTTATAAAAGATCAACTCTTGAAAATCTTTTCGAAATAAATTATCTTTATAAACAATGTATTTGTAAATTCTTTCAATTTATTTTCATATCTCTCTCTCTCTCTCTCTCTCATATATATATATATATATATATATATATATATATATATAAATTCTCTTGAAACAGGGGTACACTACTCTTGCGCATAATGACGCCTCATTCAGGTAACACACTTATTTGGTGTCATTAAACACAAATTACTGAAACAGCAACTACTTACTGACTACACGCAAATAGTTTCCTATAGTTTTAAATACTTATTTACAATATTCGGACTGTTGTCTTCATCTTTGTCATGTTCACGGCGTTCCGACCGTCTTCAGGTGAATGAAATGCAATCGCAGAAATATAGACAGGTTTTAAATAGTTTTAAAAAGAAAGTATTCTCTACTGTGGATTGAGTTGACTTCTAAAGTGTTTAATCCTGACAAAAACATGCATCTCTTTCCTGTGTCCCTTTAAGACTTGAACGATCAAGATTTTCCACAGCATCCTACTATTTTTTTCCCTTTGTTCTTAGTAAGGTTTGTCTTTATACTATCCTTCTCAAGGTCTGTTTTTGGCCATTCATTTAAACAAGTTTGTTTGATGGGTTCCTCGCTACTTTCCTCTGCCCTTATAGTCTTTAATATGGATTGCGCGTGTTAAAGTTCCCATACCCTCTTTCCTCATATGCCGGAGAAATTTAAACTCTCTATTGTTTTAAGTATAAATGTATTTTTTTTTTTCATTTTCACGTTGCTTATATATGTTGAAAATTAATTCGACCTATCAGAGTGAGCCGGGTTACAAAAGAAAATGTCCTTCCTTTGCGACCCTCTCCGCTTAGGTCAGGTATCAAAAAAAGGCTGCTACTACTAAGACGGGGAGGGTCTTTTAATATGTAACTTCCACCTTCCCTAAAACCTGTCACTCCTAGAAGGTGGCTATAAATGCGGAGATAAATGGGACATTCGCGCATTAGAACTCCCAAACTACAGACACGGTTGCCTTACCCTGGCAAGTTCTCATTCAGTCAGTTAAGTGCCAGACGTGATACACGCTTTGGGCGATCATATCTCGAAAGAAACATGACTGACTGGGCAGATGATTATCGCACAGTAGTTTGCCATTGCTTTCTGTGGTAGACTGGTTGCCAACCAAGGCTATAGAACCCAGTCTGTCCAATTATTTAACCCATAACTGGAGAGAAGAGACGGATTAATACCTTTCTCATAGGCATTTGTGCGTAAGTGAATGCGAGGAATTCAACTGGAATTCGAACCCGGCTCCCCGATTTCTCGTTCCGAGTCGATATCCACGACACATCCACGCACATCCTCATTACTTCCGACATATATTCAGTCCTTCCATAAAACCATATTTCTTAGCTCAAGTATGGTCTTCATCTATAACGAGATTGTCCAGTATTCACTGTCGTATAGGACTGATATTACGTATTAGTTCAGTACATTTTTTTTTCGGTTTCTAATTAGTTTTTTTGCTTAGCTTCAGTTATGCATAATTCGTTTTTTCAGTGCGCCATCGGATCTCTCTGTAAAATTTCTATCCTCTGTTAAAACACTTATTTGATATTCTTATGCTTGCATGATTTGAGCATCTATTTGTAGTAGGCATTTTAGGCTGTTCCATTATGCTGACCACCGCCAAGAAATACTCTAATTCTTAACTATTTTCGATTTCGCAACCTTTTTGCAACCGCTGTATCCATTGCTTATTTTGGCCTTCATTGTGAAGTCGCTCTTTTCTACTCAACCCCCTGAACCAAGGAATAAAAATAAAAAAAAGTTCTGAGAATAAAACCATTGTTTGGGTGTGTCTCCAAAGACCGTAATAACCCCACCTTTGTGCTTTTCTTAAAAATTTATTTCTCTGCATTTTAAGTGGGCTTTTTACTTTTTTTCCGAAACCGATAATTAGCAATAAGCAAAATATTGAATTTCTTTGATAAGGAATTAAGTTTAAAATATTAGTCTTAAGGAACCTTGATATAATTCTCAAAAAAAAAAAAAAACTGCAGTAAAGTCTTCCTTTTTAGTAAGACAAGTATTTACATTATTTGAACCATTGTCCTTATCTCTGTTGCCATTTGTACGACGTTTCAGCCATTGTATGCTCCGGCCTTCTTCAGGTGCTAGGAATGTGTTCTTAAGTACACATGCAACATGACCCAGTGGATAAAGATGTTGGTTAGTTCCTGACTTGACTGTTAGATTTGTGAGTTCAATACCAGGCTACAACAGTGGTGAAGAAGTAACTTGCAGGGTTAGAGGGAGATAACTCATGACTTCCAATCGAGGCTTTACGCAAGGAATGGAGTTCACCTACCCCAGTGATTGTAATAAAGGTTTCGGTTCGAAATTCCTAGCACTGGAAAAAAGCCGGAGCATACAACGGCCGAAACGTCGTACAAATGGCAACAAAGATGTGGACAATAGTCCGAATAATGTAAATACTACCTCCTCTCAAAAATACTGACAAAAGACAAGTGTGGATTTAGTTAAGTTCCTTCCATATCCTTTCAGGACGTGAGTATATGGATCTTAACAATTTTCTATCTAGCAAAAGAAACTTTACAAGTTGCTCATTTAAGAGGCAAAAGTTTTGTTATACTAATTAACTGAAAAATTATGAAAATGTGGAAATGCTATGAATAAGTAGCAAGATTATATTCTGACGATAAAGAATACAAAAATTTAACCTCAGTTCATGTCAGTCAGTCAAGTGCCATACGTGAAACAGACGTAGGCGATCATGTCTCGAAAGAGACATGACTGACTGGGCAGAAGATTATCCCGCAGTAGTTTGCCATTGCTTTCTGCGGTAGACTGGTTGCCTGCTAAGGCTATAGAACCCAATCTGTCCTGTTATTTAACCCATAACTGGAAGAAAGACGGATTAATACCTTTCTCAAGGGTATTTGCGCGTAAGTGAATACAATGAATTCAACTGGAATTTGAAATCAGCTCCCCGATTTCTCGTTCCGAGCCGATATCCACTGCACCACAATTTTCTTAAAACACGACGTTCTAACGATTCAGGTAAAAAGAACAAGAAAGTAAGTTTTGTTGTGGAGGCGGAAATGAGATAACCTGGGAGATTGAACTTTGTCACTGTTGTCGAGGTTAATTCCTTCTCCTTCTCAGCTATAAGTGGTGACCCCGATATGATCGAAGAAGCTCCATCAAGAAATACGCCGAAACTCCTGCAAAAACAAAAAGGTGGTTTGGCTTTCCAGGTTACTCATTTTCGCCTCTGCAGTATTTTTTGGCCATTTATAACTAGGAAACGTACGAGGGTCATTCAATAAATAAGGTGAATTTTTCGGTATAAGGACTTCTAATACAGATAAAAGCTTATGTTTTTTAGATTTTTCAACGTAGTCTCTCAGCAGTGTCACAGACCTTTCCCATCTGTGCACAAGCTTCCGTATTCCCTCAGCGTAAAAATCCTTGGACCGATGTCTCAGCCAATTGCTCACAGAACTTTTGACTTCATCTTCATTTCAAACTTCGTGCCTCTCGTAATAGCTTTCAAGGGACCAAACAGATGAAAGTCTGAAGGGGCAAGGTCTGGGCTGTAAGGGGGGTGAGGAAGCAGTTCCCAGCCCAGCTCGTTGATAGTCTACATCTTTAGCACCCACCGGCAGTTGACCTTCGAGTAGACAGGGTCATCGTGGACAATTTTGTGTGCCGTTCCAACAGATAGACTCAAAGTACTTGCAATGTCATCCACTCTCACCCTTTTGTCCGACTGAATGAAGTCATTGACTGATTCAATCACCTCAGGAGACCTCACTTCTGTAAGTTTCCCAGGCCTGTCTTCATCCTCAACACTGCTCCGTCTTTAACAATTTAGCCCACTTGTAGACATTTTTGGCTGAAATATGTGGCACCATACAGAGTTGGCATTCTCCTATGAATTTCAATTGGTTTGCACTCTTCAGCAATCAAAAACTTGATAACTGACCTCTGTTCAATCCTGAATCATGCTTCTTGGTCGGCCATCTTTGTTAACCTGCAAAACTCTGTTTTTTTTGTTTTTTTTTTCAATCTGCAAAAAATTAAACCCCTTTGAAAAAGAAGTAAAGGAAAAAAAAGTAAGCTATCTGTATTAGAAGTCTTTATACCGAAAAATTCACGTTATTTATTGAATGACCCTTGTATATAATAGTAAACGAAATATATTTGTTAAAATACAAAATGTGGCACATGGCTAGAAAGTGGGTGGTTAATGCTGGTCGACACTACCCTATACATAGCTAATCACATTCAACACCTAATCACTCTTAATGGTTTCTTCATTTACCACAAAAACCCGTCCATCATCTTACAATCCTAAATTGATTTTCTAAGAGCAGCTTAAATATGGCACAAGGCCGAAAGCATGGGGCACCCAGTGAAAATTGAACTCGATAGTAGTAAGCAAAATTTAACCTTTTACACTAAAACTGTTCCTTAATTTTAATTTTGCTATCACTTGATAAATGTTGTTGCACATGGTTTATAATATGTGTAAAAAAATTGGAGAAGTAGGGAGATGATTGTTTTTTGAATTAGCCTTAGGTGAAACAAGTTTTATCTAGAATTATCAGAAGTTTATCAGAAGATGGATTTTGTGGGGGGGAAAAAACCAAAAAAACTCCCAGTTGACCTTTTCGAGCCTTACAAACGAAATAAAAGACGGGGCAAGCTTGCCTCTCGCCAGAGAGAAAGGAGACGAGACTATTAACACGTACCCTTGACAAATGATCGTCAAGCGATCGTTATTATCTTTGTCTTTCTCTCTCACTTCCTTCCTCTTCATTGTTCACCCCTCTGCCTTTACTTATATTTGATAACCTAACGGAACCCTTTAAAACTAAGCGATTACTTCAAAGACTCTCCTACCCAAAGACAACGCTCATCCATACATACACAGAAGTTACTACTACGAACTCTTGATACCCTTAATTTCTTAATACTGTTTCTAATTGAAAATTAACTTCTACAAATTCATGTTATTCTTTTCTATTAATAAATTTCTAATTTTCTTATGATGGTTTTTCTATTTAATAAAGAGCGTCTTGATAAAAATTGTTTACTCTCGGATGTGATTTTGGCCTATCCATTGGACGACGAACAAACTTCGCGTCGGCTCGAGAAAAGGGTCCGTAAAAGAGTTTCTGATAATTGAAGATTATTTGAATTTTGTTTTTTAGATGTTTTTTTATTGGGCGAAAAACATTTCGCATCGAGATGTGAAATTTCACTAGTTTTGTTTTGGATTCGCTTTTGCATCTGTGCTAAGCAAGGTTTTGTAAATTCGAGTCTTTTTAATTAATAACAAAATCAATGAGTCAGTGCTTAGCATTTGAATTTTAAATGTAGATCTTGTTTTGTTCACTAAAAATTAACGTAAGTATTTGTGGTGTTAACCCTCCGTCAGTACCGCGGGGTGTTTGAACAACTAGTAGAATATTTCTTCAATATTTAACAAGTAGCAGGTCAATTTTTCAGGATTTGTCGAGCAGCTTTCTGTATATATCTGTTAAACTAGAAACTTCTCGTTACTTTAGTCATAAGATTTGTGCGAACTCATTTGTATTCTGAAATTAAAATATAATCTATTTTAGCATATTCATTTCTTAAATATCAACCTTTTTAATTTAATTTTTCAAAATAAGTGTTTAATTTCCCCCCATTTTTATTCTCCCATCTCACAAAAAAAAAAATGTAAAAAGATAATTCTGAACTAACTCCCATTTAAAATATTATAGACGTATTTGTAAACTCTAGGGTACTAACGCTGTGACAATGGCGCACTATTAAAGGAGGGGTACAAAAATATACACAACTTTACACGAGATATATTTGAATAATGAACAATTACCAAGACGCTCTTTATTAAATAGAAAAATCATCATAAGATTATTTTTTGTTTTCCCTTTATTTTAATACAATTTAGGTTTGAGGAGTTTTAATTTTTAGCCAATTATACTGAACCGAGCACTTGTTACTGTTTGGCGTAAATATTCTGTTTGATAAATTATTTGAAATTTGAATCGACGCATTTTATTGATTATTATCAGTGTAGAATTTGCCAAATATCTTATATAATAGTTTGTACATTGCATGCACGCAAACATACTTTTAAAAAAGTTATTTTAGTGGACGGACACAGGTATTTAATTAAACGCTCCGTATTTTATTTAAAAAACTGTGTTTATTTTGTGTACCGGTCTGCAATCCTAAGAAAACTTATTTAAGAATAATGTCTCTTTAGGAGGATTCTAACCTGCGTCTCACTTTTGTAGGAGAGACAACTATCTGATCCGGTGTGCTTCAACCACTCAGTTACGAAGTGTTTCACAATTAATCATGGTTTTATTTTTTTTATAGACTGATTTTCATTTCAGCTCAAGCAAGGCGGGACCGCCAATAGTGCGCAGGGTGTTACAGTGATAGAAAGACTGGTTAAAGGGGTTATTGAGGAAAGGTTCAAAGATGAACGGGATTCAAGAAGATAAAAGATGACAATTGACGTTGCATTTAAATTCTTTCAGACTGTAGGCTATAGAACCCAATCTGTCCTGTTATTTAACCCATAACTGGAAGGAAGAGACGGATTAATACCTTTCCCAAGGGTATTTGCGCGTAAGTGAATAAAATGGATTCAGCTGGAATTCGAACTCGGCTCCCCGATTTCTCCTTCCGAGACGATTTCTAATGCACCACAACGCACATACTTGTCTGAAACCTTTTCGATATATTTTTTTACAATTTGGTGGATTTTCCTTAGCTATAATGAAAAATAGAAAATCTCGTAACCATGATTTCTTTTCAATTAAAAAAGCTTCATTATTATTATTTTTTTAAATTTTTTATTTATTTATTTATTTTTTTACATGATTTTTTGTTTGAGGACAAACTGTAAGAAGTTATACATAACACAATCTATCAATCCACGTTTATAATTTTTTTTTTAATCATATCACCCCAAGCAAGGTGGTAACGCCACTGATGCGCAGGGGCCTACGTAAGAGTAAAAAGATTGGAAAAGAGAAAGCCGGAAACCACATCCTAAACAGGGAACAAGGGATGAGACTCTTCACCTGTTCAATAGACGTGGGTGGAGTGTGAACCGGGCGATAGTTTAGTCTATTTACTCTAATTGAAAAAAAGAAAAGAGTAAAAAGATTGGTTGCCCTTTGTGTCTGAGTTGATATCAAAAAGGAATTTTTTGAATGTATCTTATTAAATAGGCAGGAATACTTTATTACTCTTAACCATGAGGAGCTTTTCAGCTAACACTTCTTCAGAAGCTGCAGTTGGTAAAGTAGATTGGCATAACAAGACAAGACGAATCATGGAGACATACTAGAAGAGAAATGGACAATTGAAACATGATTAAAAAGATTATTTATTGTAAAAGGAATTTCCGAAAAACTTTATCAACGGTACTTTCTGAAGAGATGTTGGTCGAAAGGATTCTAAAGTTTATGGTGAGGAAACGAAAAACAAAGCAAAAATGTTTTCCCACCTATTTAAAACAGTATTCATGATATAAAGTCTTTACTTTATATAAGCTTTCACAAAGTCTAGAAATGGCATTTCAAACGTGTCTATCATTTACTATAACTGAAACGAAAATTGACATCTTGATCTCAAATTCGTCACAGCCAAGCAAGACTCACTTGACCATATATATATATATATATATATATATACTGTCGAATCATGAGCCGTTCTAAACATCGTATTTTAGTTTTAATTTCGGGTGAAAATAGACAATTCTCCGACATTTGGATAATTTTTTGAGTTCGTTCTAAGCTTGTAACCTCTCTGAAGATGGCCCATGTAAGAAGAAAGCTTAGAACCAACTTAATAAAAAAATTATCCAAATGTCGGAGAATTTTTGTCTTTATTTTCACCTGAAATTAAAACCAAAATACGATGTTTAGAACGGTTCATGATTAAAATAAGACATTCATTGTCTCTTATATTTAACAGTATAGGTTTAGAATATATATATATATATATATATATATATATATATAAACTAGTTTTCAAATTATTACATATTTTTACATTGTCTGTTCAATTATACATTCTGCTGAATATTAAAACGTTCTGAATACCTGTAGCGTAAAATAACTTTAATTTAATGCTAGCTTATTTGCCATGTGTAAAAATAAAAAGTAGCACTTTTGTTCATTTGTCTAAGTGTAGAACTTTGTGTCAGTTTCTATTAATTTGGCTAGAAAATCTCTACGTTTCAATTGACATCACTTTGGTCTTCAATTGCTATTATTCAAGGGCCATTCTATTAGCGATCTCTTTCCTTTACACTGATTATCTTCTGATGTGATCAACATTAGAATCGAACCGTTGCAAAACAAATACACAATAGATTACTTTAAAAATAGTTAACATCGAATTTTGCAAAGGAATTAAAAACCAAATGCGGAACTGAATTGGGGCAATGTTCTTTCTTGATGTCCCTCACATAGAGACTTGATAAGGATCATCTAGCGGGGCATGGGGAGGACCGAGACTGGGTTTCAGTACCCTCACTTTTTCCTAAGACTGAGCACAAAACAAAAATGTAACAAATTTTCTTTTGTCTTTTGTGCCTCAATCTGACCATGCTATTGAACAGAGTTGTACCATTTGTCTGAAATCATTTAATTTTTTTTCAAATAAATAAAAAAATAACCTATTTAAATTATTTGGACTATTTTTCGATGCTATGTTTACGACGTTTCGTTCGTCGTACGCTCCGGCCTTCTTCAGATGCTAGGAATTTCTAACCGAACCCTTCATTATGATTACTGGGCTATATCATTCAACTCACCTCAGAAGTTTAGTCAAATACAGAGAATGATATACCCAGTGATCGTAATAAAGGGTTCAGTTCGAAATTTCAAGCCCTTGAAGAATGCCGAAGCGTACAACGACCGAAACGTCGTAAACCTGGCGACGAAGATGAGGACAATAATCTGAATAATGTGAATAGTTTAAACACTGCCTCAGCTCAGAAGTATAGACAAATAAAAAAAATATCCTCCCTTTTTTTTTTCTCCGAAATATTAACTTCTAAATGTTTCTTTATAGAAGTCTCCCAGCTAACAAAATTTCACTGCAGTTACGTAAAATTCATCTTTCGTCACCCAAACAACTAACGGAAGTTACTTGCATTTAAATGTTAAGAACCGTAATCCTATAAAAAAGAAAAAAATTACTATTTCGTTAAATTGTCTGAAGTTTTCAGTCTCTGTGGTTGATATAAAAGAAAAAAAAACTATTTTGAATATATACATAATGCATTCTTTCTTTGTTGCTGAGATGAGGGGATTGTAATTATTTACGCTATTTACAGCTTGTATTCACTTATGCGCAAATACCCTTAGGAAAGGTATTAATCCGTCACTTCCTTCCAGTTATGGGTTAAATAGCAGGACAGATTGGGTTCTATAGCCTTGGTCGGCAACCAGTCTACCGCAGAAAGCAATGGCAACCTACTGCGGGATAATCTTCTGCCCAGTCAGTCATGTCTCTTTCGAGACATGATCGCCCAAGCGTGTATCACGTATGGCACTTAACTGACGGACAGCGTGTTCAGACTGTTGGCCTCATCTTTGTTGCCATTTTTACGACGTTTCGACTCTTACACGCTTATGCCTTTATCAGATGTTCGGAATTTTTAACCAAACTCTATTCGTCCATCGGGGTAAATTGTTCTAGTTCAATACCTCTTCCAGATATCTCATTAAATCAGCTCTGCAAGTTTTTGTTGTAACCAGGTATTGAACTCGCAACTCTTTGGGTCGAGACACTGGATTCAACCAACGTTTTTATCCACTGAGCCATATCTCTGAGTGGATAAAAGCATTAGTTGAATCTACTCCGGTGAACCAAATAAAGTATTCTGTTGGAAATTCTAAACACCTGAAGAAGGCCGAAGCGTAGAAGGGTGGAAACGTCATGAATATAGCAACAAAGATGAGGACAACAGTCCGAACAATGTAAAAAGTGTAAATAATTAATGCGCATAAATTATTTTTAAACTTTAAAAAGACTGATATGCATAAATTTAAATAAAACAAGGAATCAATTTTTGCTTGAGAGATTTCCAAAAGAAATCTTTTCAATCTACTCCGGTTTTGTCATTTGCATTTAAATATCTCACAAATTAAATTCACCGTGACGAAAATCATGTAAATTTTATCGGCTTTATATGGTGATGGGTATTGTTAGATATGGAGATTTTAAATTTAATTTAATTTTTAAATTTATTTTTTAATCATATTTCGAACGGCAAATGCGTCAATATTCTCTCTGTTATAATAAAGATCGTTGTGTGTGTGTGTGTGTGTGTATATATATATATATATATATATATATATATATATATTCTTCACTATTCGACGACAATTATTGCAAAAGAATTGAATAAGACACTGTTAAAGAGTGAACTCACGGCAAGAGCTTTCATAAATGGTAGTAAAGTTTAATAACTGGTAGTAAAGAGAATGAACTGAGCCGACGCTGCCTCGCTATTATTTCTTTCCATGAGCGTGACAGGAGGAGATATATAATTCTCTCAAATGTTTTTGACGGTAGGGGTACACTCGCAATTTAATGTACTTCATAAGTTTACAATATTATTTTTTTTGTGTTAACCATCTCTCTCGAACCCTTTTTCTGCTACCCATTTACTCAAGATCGTTACCTAAGTTATTCAGTGTATACCTCTATCTCCTTTTGCCTTCAATGTGTACTGTGAGGATCAAATTTTCAAAGCTCTCTTTCCTCAATATGTGCCCTAGAATTTTCAACCCCCTTTCTGATACATTATCGGTCCTGACCTGGCTGCTCGTCTTCAGTCACTTTCCCACCGCCGTAAGGTTGCCTCTCTGTGCCTTTTCTATAAATACTTTCATGGCAATTATTCGGATGAACTATTCACTATGGTACCTAGACATTATTTTTTTTTTTTATTTAAGCGCAGTACCGGCTCGGAACGAGAAATCGGAGAGCTGAGTTCGAATTCCGGTTGAATTCATTGCATTCACTTACGCGCAAGTACCCTTGGGAAAGGTATTAATCCGTCACTTCCTTCCAGTTATGGGTTAAATAACATGACAGATTGGGTTCTATAGCCTTAGCAGGCAACCAGTCTACCGCAGAAAGCAATGGCAACCTACTGCGGGATAATCTTCTGCCCAGTCAGTCATGTCTCTTTCGAGACATGATTGCCCAAGCGTGTTTCACGTATGGCACTTAACTGACTGACTGGACTATTAACAAGGTATCATCAATTTACAGTTGAGCTGGCAAAATGTAAACGTAATTTTCTCGCACTTCTTGCTTGCGGAACTCTCTTCCAGCTCCATACTATTTCTCTTCAAAAATTTAAATGCAATGTCAATCGCTATGTACTGTCCTCCTGATCACACTTTCTCTTCTCGTTCATTAATAATGTCACTGTCCCTAATTCTTTCACACCCAATATCCTTCGGAGTTTGACTGCTTTGAATAAGATGAAATCGTTTTTTTTTAAAAAGTGTCTGTTTTGTTATCATTTTCTTTAAAACTTTGTTGGAAAATGAATGAATGTTGGTAATATATTAAATATGTCCACGATTGGGCTAAAATAAAAATGTTTTAAATATAACTTATTTATCTATCCAGTAATTTTAAATTGAAACAAATTTAAACGCACACTTCGATTTGGTTTATAATAGTATTTGTTCAAGGAAATAATTTTAATGGGTGTATTATGAGAGATGTGTGGTTGCTACATTTTTTTTTAATCATATCACCCCGAGCAAGGCGGTAACGCCACTGATGTGCAGGGGGCTACGTAAGAGTGATAAGATTGAAAAAGAGAAAACCGGAAACCGCATCCTAAACAGGGAACAAAGGATGAGACTCTTCACCTGTTCAATAGATGTGGATGGAGTGGGAACCGGACGATAGTTTAGCTGAACTAAAACCAGTGATGACTAAATTTTTCAGATTTAATTGAAGAGTTGCCATCACTTGTCGCGTCAAAAGAAAAGGAGTAATTTCAAGGCTGAAATATTTTAATGCATTTTTATAAAACTAATAGCAATATTCACGAAAAAGAGAAAATATAATAGTGAGTATACACACAACGGTTGTGTGTGTGCATGCGAGTGACTAAGCCTCCTTAGAACATTCTAACTACTGACGTATAAATACATGATATATCACACGCTAAAAGTCTGCCTCCTTCTGCCGAGCTTTGAGGTAGAATCACCAACTGATGCCATTTCGGTCGGGTTTCAATCCTGGGTAAAACGCAATCGGATGTCTAACCGCACTGATGAGCTGTGATACAGCGAAACTGATCTGTCTGACACAAACACACACTATATATATATATATATATATATATATATATATATATAATAATGATGATCCACGTATACTGTCTTAATATGTATAGGAAAAACTACTAAAAAGTTCTAAGTTTAAAAATGTATTTTTTGACAGTATTTATTTCTATTATATATATATATATATATATATATAATAGAAATAATTAAATACTGTCAAAAAATACATCTTTAAACTTAGAACTTTTTAGTAGTGTTCCCTATATATATATATATATATATATATATATATATATATATATCTCATAAGTAAAGAACAGGTAGAAAAAGTGTTTTTAATCTAACAAGTTTCTTCAGATATTTGTTAATAAGATAGGGATTTTATTTGCTTAAAAGAAAACACAATATATTGCAATTTAAGGTTTGATTTCATTTGTCAGATACATCGCACGCGTAATAAAGTAAAACAGATGATCATTTTTTTTAAATGTAGGAAACACATGCTCGTTTATATGTGCCACGTAATAAAAGCTAAAGATGCTTATTTTAAGTTATATGTGAGCATGTTTATCTTAAATGTGTCTATTGAAATTATGTATGCGAAATAATGCACGTGTAAAATGTATTTAAACGATGGATATATTTTTTAATTTTGTGTATGAGAACACGGCTGGTTTAATATATGAAAACGGTGTGTTTATGTGTCGGTAACGTTAGTATGTGTGTGCATGATAAAACGAAATACATTTCCGTTTAAAATTGTAGCGAAATAATGTCTACAAGTATCAAGCGAACATTTTATAATTATTTTTTTAAAGTTAGTAATGACGAGCAGTATCGCCCGGCGTTGCTCGGGTGTAATGAAAGCTTTTTAAAACTAATCCATGGTCCTGGAGCTCAGACACTTTGGACGTTGGCACGAAAGACTAAAAAGTAATAGTTGTTTCCAGTTAAAGCAAAACCGTAGACTGAAAGAAAAATGAATGGATGTAAGTCAAATTTTGATTTCCTGGTATCGATATCAAATAAGTCTTTTTCGTCGTAAACCGAATTTTGAAGGCTAAATAAGTCCTCTGAGTAAATGGTATCATGGCTGAGACTAAGAACTACAATTATACCTACTTAGAGCCAAACCCGAAACAAAAACTAAAAGAAAAGGGCTGAAAAAAATACAGACATACAGGCAGATAAACACACACACATCTTGTCTTATATATATATATATATATATATATATATATATATATATTATCGATTTTCTGCACTATTGTAAGAACTGCAACCTTGAAACTTCTGAATATCTTTTCTTATGTCTTTGTCTATGCACGTATCAAATTTGATTAAAATCGGACCACTACTTCTATAACCATATTTTTTCGATTATCGATTTCCGATATTTATCGGGTGTACCTCGACACAAAACCTAGCTAAGAACACTCGCAGATACTTATAGTACAACTCTGTAAATTTTCAAGAAAATCGGTTCAGCTATTTCGGAGTCTATAGGTAACACACACACACACACACACACACAAAAAGTTCCATTTATAAATAAGTTTAGTTTTTTTTTTTTTAATCACATCATCCCGAGCAAGGCGGTAAGGCTACTGGTGTGCAGGGGGCTACGTAAGAGTGAATAGATTGGAAAAGAGAAAGCCGGAAACCACAACCTAAACAGGGGACAAGGGATGAGCCTCTACAGCTGTTCAATAGACGTGGGTGGAGTGTGAACCGGGCGATAGTTCAGTCTATCTACTCCAATTGAAAAAAATAAACAAAAAAGAAAAATGGAAAGATTGGAAAAGAGAAAGCCGGAAACCACATCCTAAATAGGGAACAAGGGATGAGCCTAGATTGGAATATTTCATTGAAATACGTAAACTTCTAATATTTAAGTATTAAGCAATATAAATAACATTTTAGAAACATTAAAATATACATAACATATATAATAGTTATAACAAAACTTTTCGCGGTTGGAAACTTTTATTGATTTTATATGTAAGAATTCTAATTTATTAATTTACATAAACAAAATAAAAAGTGTATTGAGAAATGTAGAATATTACAAAAACATACATATAACACATTTATAAAAACAGCCCGGTAAGAACATCATAAAGGTGTCCTTACAAAACTTCCAGGTCGGCATCGGCTTGAAACGAGAAATCGGAGAACCGAGTTCAAATACCGGTTGAATTCCTTGCATTCACTTACGCGCAAATAGCCTTGGGAAAAGTGTTAATCCGTCTCTTCCCACTAGCTGTGGGTCAAATAACAGAACAAATTAAGTTCTGTAGCCTTGGTTGGCAACTAGTCTACCATAGAAAGTAATGGCAGCTTACAGCGGGTAAATATTCTGTCCAGTCAGTCATGTCTCTTTCGAGACATGATCGCCCAAGCGATGACACTTGACTGAAAGTGACCCCTTATAATTATCAACGCTCTATCTACAGCTTGATATCGAGCACTTTCCGATAAACAAAAGTACTTGCCAAAGTATATTTTATCAGTAAAACCATTAAAAAAAACATTGGCACTAAATATTATCACAGTTAAAAACTACACACTCTGACACACGTGCATATATTCAGAATCGGAAATGAATTAACTAATTTATATGCATTATCCAGTGTATGTGTGTGTGTGTATGTATATATATATATATATATATATATATCAAGGTAATAATAGCGAGAAACCTATTATAATTAATTATGAAATAAAATATGTAATATAGATTGTAGTGCATATAGAAAAACTTGATAATGTTTAGCAAAAATGGAAGTATCATTAAATTAATTATATCTATTGGTTGATACAAGTTGGATACATGGAGTATAAATCTGTAGAAAGATGCAGAAGTAATGTGTGTGTATATATATATATATATATATATATATATATATATATATAGGATGTATAAAAATACTTTTATAAACTTTTAAGGCGAGTTCCTCGAACTAAAGTCCACATAAACATATACCTGCAAATCTTTCGTTTTTGTTTTTTTAATTTTTTTATTCAGTTTTAAAAAAAGTTTACTCAAAACGCCTCTGAGTTTCCATCTACACTAGGTTACATTTGTCATTCATGTACATTTGTTACTAGCCTTACTTCAACGACCAACGTGTGAAGTGGTGAGTTAACGGAGAAGTGTTCTGTTTAACAATGGCAAGATATTGATTTCGCCTGCAGGCAGATATGATTTTTACATACAGTCGCTCGAATGGTAATGAAAGCAAGGCTGCAAGACAGTATCAGATTGCGGTTCCAAACCGAAGGGAATCGAATTATTCAATCCCTACAGATGTTTATCGTCGTATTGCTGAAACAGGATCCGTGGCATCACAAACTATGAAATGAGGAAGACCAAGATCTACTCGTATGCCTTACCATGTAAAATACATTCTAGAGTTTGTTGAAGGCGATTCAGAATTTGCGGTTATATTTGTATGAACTTTGTCTTTGTTTTGGCGTTAAGAACCAGTCCCCAAAGTTTGTAAAAGTATTTATGATACACCGTGTGTATATATATATATATATATATATACACACACACACACAATAGTCATCCGCAGAGAGATCTGTTTTGCTGTATCACAGCTCATCAGTACGGTTAGACTCCGGTTGCTTTTTTAACCCAGGATTGAAACCCGACCGAATTGGCGTCAGTCGGCGATTCTACCTCTGGGCCACGAGCGTTCGGAAGAAGGCAGACTTTTTAGCGCGTATATCATTATACACGCCTAATAGCCATAGTGCTCTAATTCATTATTGAATGAGCGATGCGTATATGCCGGAGTAGCTACTGTTTTTAAAGTCTCCCATTCTTCCAGAGTGCTCAATCAGGGTGTGAGAGCGTAAATACTATAGTCATCCGCAGACAGATCTGTTTCGCTGTATCACAGCTCATCAGTACTGTTAGACTTCGATTGCTTAATATATATATATATATATATATATATATGTGTGTGTGTGTTTGCCTTATGACAAAATAATGCCTACGAGACTATTGTAAACAGAACCAAAAATTTCTCTCTCCATAATCGAATTTGATTTTTCCTCCCTCAACTTAAGGAAAGTAACGGAAATTGCTCTCATTAGGGTTATTTCCTAAGAATCACCAGACTCTGGTGAAAATTGCATGATGCTAAAAAAATAAGATTTAACCACTATTAGTCTCAAGTTCTGAGCATTTTTCAGTTGACGGCGTTTTAACGTGATCCCGTTTCACACGGGACTAAAATGTGTGACTTACATATTCTGAAAGGGGACATTTTGGAGCGTTTCTCTGATTCGTGTGTTGATTGTAAATTTTTAATGTCTTTTTTTCTTTTTTTTTGTATGTTTTTTTTTTTTTTTTTTTTGCCTTTTGTTACTTTTGTTTTTGTTTTACGTTAAAAGTGAAAATGGAGAATGATGCTTTTTTCGTCAATTGATACCCATTTATTTGCGGCAAAGGTAAAACACTTTACACATAGTTTAAAAAAAAGAAAGATATTTCGATTCTCTATAAAGTCCTCCAGGTTTGGGTGCAGGGCTAATAATCCTGCCCCGTAAAAACAGTTCGTTACAGAAACAGCAACAAAAAGGTCCTGCCCTATGCACTATTGGGTTTGATGGATAAATGATGATGATAAATGCTACACAAGTACTGTTTCCAGTTGGACCGATTAAAGGCAGCAACCGATGACGTGTTTGGAATTGGCCAAACACAGGTATATTTCCTAACATTAGGACAACGCCAGGCATCGAGTCATTTGGCAAACCCACAGAAAGTGGTACAGGATATTAGGATATGCTACTACAACCCTATTACATTCATTTGGGCTTGCGTCTTAGATATTTATTTTGATACCTCCAAAATATTCATAACTAGAACAATTTCAGGGTTTTTTTTTCAGTTTTTTTTTCAGTTTTTTTTTTCAGTTTTTTTTTTCAGTTTTTTTTTTTTTTTTTTTCAGTTTTTTTTTTTTTTCAGTTTTTTTTTTTTTCAGTTTTTTTTTTTTTTTTTTTTTTCAGTTTTTTTTTTTTTTCAGTTTTTTTTTTTTTTTCAGTTTTTTTTTTTTTTTCAGTTTTTTTTTTCAGTTTTTTTTTTTTTTTCAGTTTTTTTTTTCAGTTTTTTTTTTTTTTTCAGTTTTTTTTTTCAGTTTTTTTTATAGAAAGCAATAAATACCGTATCATTAGTATAGATATAGAAAAAGGCATAGTTCTAAGAGCAGAGCCAATGCGGACGCTGTCTATTGCTTGTCATTCTCGAAATCTTATCAACATTGTTTTATTTCTACTTAGATTTATATGCGTTAAAAATTAAATTCGGAAAGCATAAGAAAATTGTCGATTTTAACGTCATTCTTGGAGCACATTTTCCCACTTTTTTTTTTTTGTCCAAATCCGTGAATGCTAAGTCTTGAAAAAGTACTACTTTATTTTTTTATACATAATATTGAATGTCTTAAATTGTTCAGCTTCTAAAAAGTGAAATCCCAAGTTTCTGTTAAAAATTTCCGCAAAACATTGTTGATTTATTTAAAATGGAATGATTTTTTGACATGTTTCTAATTTGTATTTAAATAACTTGTATTTGTTTTAAATTGTTCCAGTTGAATTGTTCCCCAAAATTACATACGTGCCACTGTCGTCGTAGGTAGTTTGGTTGCAATAAAATGTCTTTTCTATAAATAACTACCTCATGAAAATCAAGATGTAGTAGAGAAGAATATCGTACCATGCATTTAGAGTGGGGGCTCACGAGACCCTTGCACCTGCCGTGTGTGTTAGGATAGAATTATGAAACTGTCTCAAAAACGGAAAAAAAAGTAACCTATACGTGTTTGAATAAATCGTCTTTGAAATTTGCTTTAAAAATGCTCCGAATTTTTGGTCTGTGTTAGTAGATTACTTATCTCAGAAATTCAGACAAAAATCGCTTGTATTTCAATAATTTTTTTTTTCTTTTTTAAACCAATGTTTACGTTTAAACGTATTTTGATGACAAAGCGATGCTATATTATAATTAAAATGTAAAGATTAAACTACTGGGAATTCATGCCACACCCTGTTAATCATTTATTCCCCCACTACGAGATTTTTTTCTTTTTTTTTTTCTTTTAACTGTATGAAATCTAATGAGAAATTAATTTACATGTATTTATTTAAATACACACTTTCTTGATTATCTTTGTTGTTTATATTTTATTTGGTTTTTCTTTGAGCTGATGCCTGCACATGACGTGAATTTTGTGCACTAAAGACGTTTTGAAAGGTGAAATGGCAGGTGAGGGAAGCGGGGGTTTTGTTCCTCTGATCTCCGGAAAATTTCATGTGGGTAGATAAAGAAAAGACAAAGCAGTCTTCCACTTTCATGACTATCAGCAGTGAACATATATAAAAGTGAATATTAAAGTAAATAATTGAATAACTGCATAAATATATTTGGCATTTGGGTAAATTCATTTAAAGCAGGAACATGATATCATGTGCAACTTTGACCTTTTTGAAAATTTAATTAAATGTGGCCTAAGAAAAAGAATTCTAACCACTGCTGGAATGTCTCCATAAAGTATTAAGAATCTGAAAATTGCATTAAAACATTTAATCTGCAGATAATTCTTAAAATATAACCGCACAAAAAATCGTTTGCATCATTCTTCAGAGTTGCGAGTTCAATACCAGGCTACAGCTGTGGTGAACAAGTAATTTAGAGATTTAGGAGATAACTCGTGACTACCAAAAGAGGCTCTACGCAAGGAATGAGGATGATATACTCCAGTGATTGTAATAAAGGGTTCGGTTTGAAATTCCTAGCACCTGAAGAAGACCGGAGCATACAACGGCCGAAACATCGTACAAATGGCAACAAAGATGAGAATAATGTAAATAGTGTATTTTTTTGTTTTTGTTTTCTCATGTGTGCCGTACCCTTTCAGGGCGACGTGATCATGCCTCTCTACAACTTTTGCCCTTCGTAGCTCTTAAATCGTCTTTACGTTATATCTCCCAAAATGTGGTCCGTCATCCATAACCTACCACTCGAATTTGAGTTTGTGTTGTTTTCCTCTGACCCTCCTGCTTTTGATACAATTTTTCAAGCCCTCTTTCCTCATGTACCCCCAGGGCTTACAGATAAACTACACCCAACGGCAAGGCCCCTGATCGGGAGGTTTTGAGGAACGTGGAACCACCTCTTAATTACTGCTGTCACTAGGTCCACTCTGACGCACGGTGGTAGTACCTGTTCATCTCAGCTATGGGAAAGTATTTAACCCCTGAAACTGGTGTTAACACACTGAGAGTATAAAAACACATTTTTATAGTAGAAAAAAATACCAGTAATACATCTTTGAAAAGTATTATCAGCAATAGATTTGACCCTCAACACGTCAATGAAACCTGATCTACAAACTAATTTCTTATAAAGAATACATATTTTATTCATATGAACTTATCCTAAAAATCTTGTCGGCATTAAATCACCCATTGTGGTTAATAAGCAAAATAAACCAAACTAGAAGTTCTTTATAACTTAGTGATATTATCATCTGTAGTTGTGTGTCATGTGTGACCGAATGGCTAGAACGTTCGCTTTCCAACCATGTAACCCGGGTTCGAACCTCACCATGGTCGATTTGTTCGGTGAGGTAAACTATTAATATTATAATAGGCACCGATGGAAAGTGCTTTAAAAATAGATTGCAGGAGTAACCCAATCATTGTGAGTAAAATTGGGCAGATGGAAATGTATGATGGATGTGCTAGCACGGAACCAAGTCATCGTGACTGAGTATTTGAGCGTACTGGTGTTGTCCTGCTAATTATACCATTTTCTGCAATCTCTCTCAGAAACTATAGCTAAAGACTTAGTCTATCTACTCCAATTGAAAAAAAAAAAAGAGTAAAAGAATGAAAAAGAGTAAGAACATTGGAAAAGCGGAAGCCGGAAACCACATCCTAAACAGGGAACAAGGGATGAGCCTCTTTTCTCTTTTCCAATCTTCTTACTCTTTTTCATTCTTTTACTTTTTTTTTTTTTTTTCAATTGGAGTAGATAGACTAAACTATCACCCGGTTCACACTCCACCCATGTCTATTGAACAGGTGAATAGGCTCTTCCTTTGTTCCGTGTTTAGGGTGTGGTTTCCGGCTTTCTGTTTTCCAATCTTTTCACTATTACGTAGCCCCCTGCACATCAGTGGCGTTACCGCCTTGCTCGGGGTGATACGATTACAAAAAAGGGAAGCAGGTAGGCAGAAGTTGTAGAGCTTAGAGAGGACAGAGGAGAGTTCAGGGGCATATTTCTTCAAGACTATGATTGGGATTCCATCCCTTCCGCTCGCTTTGTAAGGGTCAAGTTTTGAGATTGTTAGACCAGCGAGAGTGCAATGTGGACATCATTCAGTTGAGCCTCAGTTCTAGGTGGGAAGTAGGGTGTAGATACTCCAGAAGAATCTAGTCTCGAACTGGTCGAGAATCTGCGAGCAAAGCATTCAGCTTTGTCAGCTGAGGAGGTGAGGACCTCAAATTCATTGATTAGGGGGTGGGTATTGTGGTCTTACACTTGTTAAGCACGCTTTTACAGAGTCGCCATTAGTCTTTGGCGTCGAACTTACAGGATGCTATGCGTTGCTTCATTCTGGCAGCAAACAACATCTTAGCTTCGTTAAGTATCTTTTTATACTTATTCCGAGCTGAGGCGAAAAGGCGCCTGTTTTGGTCCGACTCGTGGCTTCGATAGAGCCGGAAGAAATGAGACGAATGGGATTTAAGCTGAAATTTCCTGGCAGGGATGAAAGCATCGATGCCAGCCTTAACCCAAGACTAGACGTCGATGCAGAGTCTTCAACGGAAAGACTAAAAACGTTGTTCCAAGGGACGTCACACAGGAAGTCTCGGAACGAATTCCAGTCTGCTCTTTGGTAGCAGTAGGATATTCTGCTGGTTTGGGTTTCTTGGGTAGAGTGGGAGGGGAATGAGATGTTGACAGAAATTACGGCGTGATCAGAGGTTACGAGAGGGCAGATCTGCCTGGTAGTGCAAGTGTCTGGGATGGAAGTGAAGCAGAGGTCTAGTAGTGAGTTCCTTCCGTTAGGGTTATTGGAGAAACACGTGGAGAATTCCACCACTTGCGTAAGAGATTGGGTGATTGAAAAATTCATGGTGTGGACACCAGCAAGGTCGGTGACAGTTTTCCAGCCACTTGGTGTGGTGGGCGTTAGTCACCAAACACAAGTATATGGGCAGAGGGATGAGAAGAAATGGCCTTGTCGATATTGTTAAAGATGCTATCAGGTACCGAACAGTTAGAGGAGGAGGGGGAGCGGTAGAGAAAGAAGAGATAACTAACCGAGCTTAGAAGTGAAAGACGGAAGCACATGAAATAATGATCCAGGGATTCAAGAGATGTCACCCTAGCTAGAGGGAGATGTTCGCTGACATAAACACCAAGCCCATGCATATGGACATTGAAGTCCTTCCTGAAGAGTGGAAGGTAACCAGGAACGTAAAACTCAGAAGAGGGGATAGAAGGGTCAAGGTTAGTTTCACCTAGAGCTAAGATATCAGGTGAGTTAGTTTGAAGGAGCCAAAATAATTTACACAATCTTGTCCAAGTGCACCGCAAAAGTAGCAAAATACTTTAGTAACAAAAAAAAGACCAATCCAGCCAACTTACTGTTACAGAGAACATAAGCTGAAAGTTGAGTGAAAAATTCGGAAGACGATAATGCAAAAATACAATTAAACTCTTTTTTTCAGATATTTTAGGCGAGTCAACTGCCTGTTAAGTAGGCTAGAACGGATGAAAAAGAGAGGGAAAGAGACTACAGAGCACGCGTCTAATGGCCAGGTTGAGGCGGGTAAAATGACCGATAGTCAAAGAGCAGCTACCCTTAAATTCTTTCATAGAACGACATTGCTAAGAAAATAAAATAAATAAATCATCAAACCATTTACATCGAAACTAAACTTGAAAATCAAAATAATTTACACAACCTTGTCCTAGTAAAAGATTGTCACTTAGCTAATTGATGTTACCGTTAACAACCTGACTCCAAAGTTTCATAGTTTTTTTTACCGCCTTTTCTTTAGAGTATTTCTCAATTTACTGTCAATATTTGCAAAATATCGCTTTTATATATCGAGCACGTAAGCAATGAGGAAGGAAGGCTTGGAGAATCTGGTACTCACAGGTCAGATAGAGGTGGGGAAAAAGTGATAGGAGAAAACAGCTGATAACATGTTTGAAAAGCCTGAGAAGATGGCAGGGCGGGGATTAGGTGGGGTAACAGGAGAGAGTGTGCTAAGAGCGCCAGGGATAGGTAGGCATGGAAGGCCATGATGGTCTACATCCTGAAGGGAAATGGCACTTAGAAGTATTAGCGTCTGAACACTGAAGGTAACATCAATCAACAAAGTAACAAATTCTGTTAAAGCTCTCCTTTGATATCCAGCATTTTATGACAAAACCTGATTTCTTTATATGATGCCTTTCTATCAGTTTTCCACTATCAGCAATTTTGGTTTCACACGGTCTTCCCCATCACTACTAATATATATATATATATATATATATATATATAGTTAAAAGAAACATCCTTAATAATGGTTAACCGAATAGCTGAAAGTGCTCGAATATACAGTACATTTGAACAATTTTTACACGCTTATGTCCAGAAAAGTAAACGCTTGTAGAAAAACTTAAGTAAACGCTTAATCGCAATACATTGTCAGTCGTCTTTAATAAAAACTTGCATATATATATATATATATATATATATATATATATATATATATATATATATATATATAAAACATATTACACTTGGTATGTAATCCGGGTAAATTCCAAAAGAGACGGACTCGAGAGAACTCAATGGTAAATTCATTTATTTAATTTAACAGAGTAATATTTTATAAAGGATTTTCGATTATTACCATGGATAATACATATTTCACCGCTTTGATGTTCTTAACGCGGCTCGTCAGATATATATAATCTCAATCATTGCTATGATGTTTGGATTTTGTGAGCCAAAGAAATTATAATAACAAAGGAAAAAACAACGCAATAACTCTTGTGTGTTTGTCTGCTTCAATGAAGTAAAAAAAATATCGTCAATTTTTAATCTCTTTATTTGCCCCCTCCCGTTTTTTTAAATAATGGCCCGGATTCATGTTAATTGTTATTGCAATATTGGGTTAATGTTCTTAAAATCAGTTATTTAACAAAGAATTAGGATTAACCTAAGAATTGTGATTAGGAAAACCATGAAATTTTTCTGAGTATTGAGAACACACACACACACACACACACATACATATATATATATATATATATATATATATATATATATATATATATAAACTTAACACTAAACTCGTATCGAAAATTCCTCCGAGTATATACGGAAAAATGGTTGTAAAAAAAAAAAAAAGAAAGAGCTAAGTACGTGAACATCAAAAGAAAAAACCCCGAGACGAGTAATCTATAACAAAAAAGCGCTCAATACGTGAGCAGAGAAAAAGAAAATAACCTAAAGAGCCAACAAACCTACCAAGGTTTTTGGCCAACTTTCCCTGAAGATCCGGTTAGGTGAAACCTTGGTAGGTTTGTTAGCTCTTTAGGTTATTTTCTTTTTCTTTCTTTCTTATATATGCATATGATTTTTTTTTTAAAGTTTTAACTCTTTTTTTAAAAATTCAGAGACAGTAACTTGAAGTTTGATTTCATTGGTTAGATACGTATCTAGTAATTCTTTTTAAATTATATTTGGCGCACACTTAAAAAAAGACATAACCTTTCTTCTCTATATTTAAAATATTCATCCATTGCTTTATTAAATGTGAGCAATGAAATCAAATCTCAATCAACATACGGTTTCTGTGGATTTTTACTTGTTTTTTAAATTATTCGTCTTTAAAAAAAATTTTGAAAAATCTTGTTAAATTGAAACATGTTAGATTAAAGATATTTTTTCTTACCTGTTCTTTACTTATTCCATTCATCTTATCGGATTTCGATCCATATATTCAACTCGTATATAATAAGTTTGTTTAAACATTATTTTTAATCGATTTTCATTTTATTCATATTTGAGTACATACTGGTTTCTTTTTTCTTCTATATAATTAAGCAACTGGTTTGAATAATCGAGAAATCTTATGAAAATATGAGTCCACTGACATGATTCGAACCTGCGTCCCCTAGGGTAAACCCTTTATTGATCTGACGTGTCTTTACTGTTCGACATCGAACAAAGCCCGAAATTAATGCTTTTAAGCACATGTATTTCCTTAAGATTTTTTGATTATTCAGGCCGGTAGATAAATATACTGATTATGAAAAACAGTATCTACTAAAATGCGAGTATCCTTTAAAAATGTTTAAACAAATTGCAAAAAAAAAAAAAAAAAAATCGTCGTGTGTGTGTGTGTGTGTGTATATATATATATATATATATATATATATATATATATATATATACACACACACACACATATATTATCCAACGCCTATGGAACGACTCAGGGTTTCATTATGCACCTGTTGAATACACCGATTCTCGTCCGATCACCATAGTTAAGCAACATCGAGCTAAGCCAGTACTTAGATGGGTGGCCGTTTGGGAATACCTGGTGCTGTAAACGTAAGGGCCAAGGTTTGGGAGTTGGTCGCAGGGCTAACAACTCTGCCCCGTAAAAAACAGTTTGTTATGGAAACTGTAACAAAAAGTTACTGCCCTACACACCATTGGGTCTAAAAGAGTGAGATGAGATATATATATAGCTCTGTTCATATATTGAGCACTGTTTTATCAATACCTGAATAATATGAGCATGCTCATATGTATATTTATTAAGGTCAATATATATATATATATATATATATATATAATATCAATCTAAATAAGATTTGAAATAAAGCAAATGAGTTTGCTTATTGGAAAAATTCAACGTAATCTATTAACGTGAGATTAAAACTAAAAAGCTTAAAGAAAGATGTTATTTTAAAAATCTTTTTTATACATGAATTATTGTGTGTGAGTACACAGGCATTTAGGCAGCAATTCCTCTCTTATACATGTTAGATTCAGGACAACTGACACGGCTCTTAAGCCTTTTATCATATTTTTCGTGCATTCATACTAGAATTGTCTTTTTTTTCTTTTCTTTTTTCTTTTTTTGACATCAAATGTAAGAATTGTTGAAATGATCGTGAATGTGAGCATTTTGGCTGATCTATTAGCCATTATCAAGAATGTTTTTTGCATAACAATGTAGAATTTTCGTTTTATAGCAGTAAAAATGTTTAAATTCACGAACAGTCATATTGTGGCTCTGTTCCTAATATTATTAAGAGTTATTTTTTATTTAAAGCTTCGATATTTTAAACTACTCACTGCATTAAGATGAGGTTATTATGTTCGTGTTTTATACAAGTTGTGTTGCAGACAGTCTGGTAGATCTTAGTGTGTATATAAATGGGTCCTAATAGTTATAGTCCAAGAGATGCAAAGTCTTCTTGATAGGCATACTGACGTAATTATTATTCATGAATTTGTTTTCGTCAGAAATGCATGTCTGTCACAGACACATAAATTTAAAATAGACATGGATTTTCAATCCAATTTCATTACTTCAAACATTTTAGTGGATATCCGTCTTTGAAATAGACGCCCTCTCTTTTTATTTTTATCTTTAGTTTTTTTACCCTGTGTATCACATCTACCGACATGTATAATTTTGTTGATTTTTAAATTTTTCACATATTAATCAGCTGATAATTGGTAATTTAATCGCTCTCAAATATTAACAAAAATAACAATTATCAGAATATTTACAATCCTATGTTGAGCAGATATTGCTGAACTTATTATTCTGAAGTAAAAGAGGAAAATTTTGTGATCTAATGAACAAAGATGATGGGGGTATGAAAACCGATTCATCAGATACAAAGGTAAAAAGAACTGATGATGACTTAATTGGCAAATAACCACTTATAAACCATTTAATCAGTGCAACTAATTTTAAGAGCTACAAACTGGGGTTTCTTAGAACACCTTCAAGAATCGAACCACTTTATATACTGAAAAGATATTATTAATGAGGTTAAGAAAACACATTGTAAATTCTTCCAACCTTATAATAATCATCAATGTGCATTTAATTATACATTTTCTGTGCCATTTTTAGTTGAGATGGAGGTAAACCAAGTTGGTGAATTTAGGAGTGGTTACTTTCCTCAGTCTTTTTAATAATCTATACAAATAAAATATCTGCCTTTAGATAAAATAACTTCCTAAACAAAATAAACTGTTTAATTAAACAGTTTTACTCCTGCATTCCTTAGATTGCAGTCTTATTTGTTCAAGTCTTTCATGTGAAGCACTCAGATAACTTTATCTATTAAATGATCATCTTTCTTCAACTGGGTCTTGAAAGAGTCTGTCATTACAGTTTCTCATCTTGTTTTTTATAAAAGATATTTCCATTTCATTGTTATATTAAACAACTAATTTTTTTATCATGATATTGAACAAAAAAGAGTAATCAATGAATCATAGATACCATTGAATGTCTGGAAAAATATAAAGTAAATGGATTAATTAAATAGATCATTGGCCTGGGTATTATTTGTGAAGTCTTTATCTTCCCTATATTGAATTTCAATAATTTTTTCAGGACTATTGTTTAATTGCATCTACCTATTAAAGCTTTCTAATAATTGCAATAATTTTTTTATGGCATGGGTAGGTACACTTTTAAATAAATAAAACCTGTACAACTGCAAGTCTTATCTTGTTCTTCAAAGTAAAAGTTCACCATTTTAATTTTTTTTTTATCAGTACTGCTTGAGGCAATAATAGGCTTATAAGTAGGTCAGGGTTTTTTTTTTATGGAGTTGTTAATTTACAGTTTCACCTTGTCTCTTGGGTCACTTTAGAAATGATCAAATAACTTATTAATGTCTGGGATTATAAGAGAAAATGATTCTCTATACACATACAATAAACACAAAAAGATTTTGGCAAATATCTCTGCATAATGGTTTTAAAGTGGACTTGCCTTGTGGCTGAGACAGTTTAGTAATTTCTCATCTGTGATAGAATTTTGAATGTCTAACTGAAGGGGTACTGCATATAAAGAAAGAAAAACTTTGATTCTTTTTTATTTTTATTTTTTATTTATTTATTTTTTTTTTCTTTGATAAATGCTTGTAAAAATCTTCATTTGGTCTTAAAGAAAGTCCTGTCAATAAAAATGGGTAAAAAGTTAGAGAAATTGAAGTTTAATTTCCTAAAAGAATTTAAAAAAACAGTCACACTGTTTGGTCAGTAAATGCTGAAGACTTCTTACTTGGATGATTTTGTTTAACAGCATATCAACCTTTACTAACCCAATGCGCAAATCTAAATATTTTGAATGTGAATTTGTCTTCAATTACATTTTTTTTCTTTAGGTCATAAAATATATATATATATATATATACATAAACTGCTGCATTGATTGTCATTCTGCTATGAAAAAAAAAAATTAAGATTTCTGCTTGAAAATAGCTCATATTATCATTAGACTTAGCAAGGTTTAGTAAATATGTATTATAATCTGTTTATAAATTAAATAACAGAAATAAAAACCCAGCATTGATGCAGAGCATCAACTCTAAGGAATGGATTAAAATGTTTTCAGCTCAACCTATTTTGCATAAGATGATCAAATTTGAAACAATTTTTCTCCCCAAAATCCATATTGCATAATCAAATTTTATCATTCATGAATGCTTAGAATGTTGCTACTATATATATATATATATATATATATAAAGAAAAACTAAGGCAGGCACATTATTTCATGGTAAATCGGAAGTATAGGCCTATTTCAGGCAAACCATCAGCTTCTGTCTTGTAAAACCCTTTGTAAAATAAAGACGGAAGCTGATGATGGTTCACCTGAAATAGGCCTATACTTCTGATTACCATGAAATAATGTCTGCCTTAATTTTTCTTACATTTGCTCTACATTTATATACATATATATTTAGACCTCTCTTAGAGAGTTATCCTACCACTGTATGTACTGGATACTCCTTTGGATTCTTCTATACATACACTGCATGCTGATATAGATATATATATATATATATGTATTTAGAGATTCCTGATAAAACTTCAAAGAAACTGCAGTGTTATTGGTACTGACCTGGCACCTCAGCTTCAGTCACTCACTCACCACCATAAGGTAGCTTCCCTGTGTCTCTTCTATAAATACTTTGAAGTATATTTCTTATGAGGACCTTCCTTCTATAGTACCCAAACTTTATAAATTTAAGCACTATACTATATTGGCAGCAATGTCTCATCATTTTACAGTTGAATTTGCTAAATGTAATCGTAAGTTCTATGCTAACAGTTTCCTCTCACACCTCTCTCTCGTGAGACCCCATTTTGGATTCTTGATTTCCAGCTAACTTTCGATCTTCAAATATTAAAATACAATCTCAATTGTTACATATTGTTTTCTTGATTCCTCTTCTTTAATTGTTTTATCTGTTTAATAGTGCTTTTTTTGTTTCTTAATCTTTCAACAACAAAAAAACAAAAGAAAAAAATAAATTTAAGGTTCTTCACTTGATTAAGAAATTTTTTAGTACCCGCTCTTTGGAAATGAAGTGCTGTTTAAGCTGATTGACTAAAATAAAGTTTTGAGAATATTCTTTGACAATTTGATCTTTCATTACGAATTAGATCATTCTGAAGACAAGTGTTAGACTTGATGTTAAGCAGTATCTCTTAAAATAGTGGTGCTACACAATCTTATTAACTGAGCCATCATTATGTGCAGGCACTTGTAATTTGTATGAATCTTAGTATCAAGACTTAACTGAAATGCTATAACTATTTTTTTCTTTTCAATGGGTGGATAATTGCTTTCTTAAAAAAAACTAGCTGCTTCAGAAGGTTGATTAATGCGGACACTCCATTTCTCAAGTGGCAGAATTTTGAAATCCTAATTAATGATTAATTAGAGAATTGATTAGACAGTTTTCTTTTTTGTTTGTTTGTTTGTTTCATTTTTTAAATATGAAACTAGTTTGGCTGTGGCAAAAAGGAAAATCTCAGTGCTAGCTACATATAATAATTATGATACGAAAGACATATCTTTTTTCAGAACTACATGCATTGAATATTGCTGCTGTAACAGGTCTGGTGCTTCTATTATGCATTTAGAGGTTCTTGATAAATTTCAGTGAATCTACAAGGTTATCAGTCCTGATCTGGCATCTTGGCTTCATTCACTTTAACACTTCCATAATATAGTTCTCTTGCGCCTTATGATGGGCCATATTTTTAACTCCTGGTTTTGGTCAATATAGCATATTCCCCATAACTAAAGTGAGATATATATATATATATATATATATATACATGAGAAAAAATCGCAAGATCGCCAAGACCTACCGCGGTTTCGCACAACGGCTCGTCAGGGCAAAGGCAGACCAAGGACTAATCAAATAAATAGACACCTATCAAAGACTAACCCATCTGGGGAAGGGGGTGTTCGAAGAAAAAAAAAAAAAAAAAAAAAACGTCACTGCCTCTTGGTTAATCCTTTTTGGTTAGTTTTGTATCGAGCACTTTTCTTTCTTTGTGGTTCGTTCCATTTGAGGGTTTTTTTTCTTCGCTGTGAAGTACTGTATGTATTGTCGGTGCTCCGCAGTTTTCTTTTTTTTTCCCCTCATTGTCCAAAGCTTTATAGCGGCGGACAATAACGGAGTTAGATTCTGCCGGTTATTCGTGGTCCTAAAAAATTACTTGTGTAAGATTTTAAGATTTGGATACGTACAGAGTCGATTTTATTATTATATATATATATATATATATATACAGTGTGTCCATAAAGTCCGTGTTCACTTAAAAAGTTTATAACTTTATTTGTGATAGAAATAATCTGTAAAAAATGTTATAAAGTTTAATGTACCTAGTTTAAGTATAGTTATTGAACTAATGTGATTTCAGGCATTACTGTAAATCAGTTGGTAAATGTTTTCCGTAAACTGCAAAATCATATTAACCTTTGTATTATTAATGATTGAGAACATGTGGGAACTTAAATAAAATTTCAATAAAACCTTAAAAAATATAGCTAAAGTTTTTGGGACATGCAATGAGGAAGGAGGGCTTGGAGAATCTGATACTTACTGGACAGAGGGAAAGAGAGATGGGGAAAAGGAACGCATGGCATACTTCATGAGCTTGAGCAAATGGATGACAGAGAAGGGTTTGAGAGGAGTAACAAAAGAAAAGCTTCAAGAGATAGGGAGATATGGCAGGCCATGATTTTTCTACGTCCTGAAGGGACATGGCACATAGAATTGTTGTAATGAGCATTCCTCTTTAATTCCATGAATTAAGTACTAGTTTGGCAGTTCAGTCTCAACATTTTATTGTTGAAATGGCAAGATGTAACTAAGTTCTAGGCTGTTTCTCTTCTTGCACTTCATGCTTGTGAAATTTGCTTCTGGCTTTTTGCTTTGCAGTCAAGTTTGCATTAAACACCTTGCATCATAGTGGCTTTATCTTAATTGGAGTGGGATGATTAAAAAATCAATGTCACAGTTGAGAATTTGTATCAAATATAGTTCAGTAAGTAAATGTGTGTTGTGGAGTAATAGATATTGGCTCAGAATAAAAAATTGGAGAGACAAATTTGTATTGATTTCATTCATTTACATACAAAAGGTATTAATCCATCTGTTCTTCCTCCAGTTATGGGTTGAATAGCAGGACAGATTGGGTTCTAGAGTCAGGGTTGGTAACCAGTCTACAAAAAATTAAAGGCAACCTAGTGTGGGAAAATCTTGTCTAGTCAGTTTTAAAAGAGACATGATCGGCCAAGCATGTATCACACATGACAATTAATTGACTGACTGAATAAATATCAGCATGAACAGTTGAAGGAAATTGAGCTATCCTGGCAGGCCATTTACTACACTGACGTCGATCTTAAAGAGGTTTTCTACAAAGGTTAATGTTGTGGTTAACACTTCCACCTTATTTTTGATTTTCTTTTAGTCAATCCCAGAAATAAAGAATTCATAAGTTTTCTTGACTAATGGTTCCAAAATCCATAAGTACAGATACTGTAAATTTGGTTATGCCATAAAGTGCTTCCTGGAAAACAAAAAGCGAGGTTTTTCACTTAATAAGAAAAGAAAGGAAGAATTTTATATTGAGGTTGCTAAGATTTTTAATAAGAATAAATATTCTTTTATCCATTGCATCTTTTTTTTAATTTGTATTATAATTTTCATTTTGTTGTAATTTGAAATTTTATCATTAGATATATATAAAAAAAATAGTGTGTGCATGTTTCCACTTCTGCAATATATGAAATACTCTTCAGAAATTGAGTTCTTTTGGTGACTGGTGTGTGTATACACAGTTTATATACAACACATTAAAATTTCCCTTTTCTGATTCCATAGTTTAGTGAGTAGCAACTTCAACTGGCACCAAATCAGTCAAGTTTTGATCCCGGCCAGAAGCAAGTGGATGTGTCTAGCTACATTGATGAGCTGTGATCCAGTGAAACAGTCTAGTATGTGGATGACTATAATATATATATATATATATATATATTAATGTGAGTTGAATATATAGCCACAATCAATATTCTAATATACTACCTTTGTTTATTTTTAAAAATTCTAAGTCCATTTCTTAAAAAATCTCGGAAGAAACTTCATAAAGTGAAACATGTTAGATTAAAGACACTTTTGTTACCTGTTCTTTACTTATTCTATTCATATGTTAATGTTTATTTGGGCAGCAACATTTCTTTAAAGCATGTTTTGTCGAGGACAACAGACAAGATTTCATTCATTTTTAAAATTTTTCTAACATTCAAATGTTTTCTTTTTGCTGGTGATAAGGAATGTAAAAATGTTCTTTCAGTCACTTCTCTGGCCATTTTCAAGGGTGTTATGTTTCTGCTGTTATTTTCTCATGTTTTGACTGTAACATAATTTTGTTTTGAGAAAAGATTATTCTTTGAAAGCTTTCATGTGCCTGGAAATTGCATGAACATCTTTCTATTTTAAACAACTTTCAATGTTCCATTTTCACTATTAAATAATATATAAGATTGATGGTAGGAGAGAATTGCTTGATATGTAGTGTTCTATCTAATAGTGAGGTGCTTTTGATATTGTGATTTAAATAGTTTTCTTTTATTTCTGACCAAAATTTTCCTTCAGTGTTCTTGTAAATTATGGCTTAATAATTATTTTTAATGGCACTTTGGTTTGATAAGTGGCATGTAAAGCATCCACTCGAAGATGTGGTAGTGTGTCCAATATAGTCAATTGATTTGTGACAAGAAACAGTCTTGTACTGAACATTGAATTTCATACACTATATTGGTCATCACTAGTTTAGATTTAATGTTATTTTCATTAAAAACAACAAGGTTTGCAGTTTTCCATTAATTATATATATATATATGTGTGTGTGCACACATGCATAGACACACACTAAGCAAAGTATGAGTGAAATATTTTGAATCAATAAAATATTTATATTAAACAGAAATTAATTTAAGTAACATTTTTATAAATAATTGAAAAGATAAAATATTATACAAGTGTGTAAATATGAACAAAACACCTCAATTTTTTTTTTCAAAATGTTCTTAAAGAGAAAAATTAATTGAACATTTTAAAGTGTGAAAACAGTTTCTCATATAAATTGAATCTCATTCAAGTGCATATGTGTGGGGAGATGTAGTTTGATAAATCATTAAAATTACCCACATTCAAGCTGATATGAGATAATTAACACTGGTGGATCAAAAAGTCTGTAGTCAAAGGCGATTATTAGCTGCAAGGTTTCACTGTATAATTTTCTGTGTGTTTTATATTGCTCTCTGAATGAAGTGCATTGTCAAAGAAAGAAATTATCCAAAAATGTGTGTAAAATGCTCCTTTCTTCTTACCACCACCATTATTGAACTATAGATATACGGAGATATACATATGTTTTTTTTTTTTTTTTTTTTTGCAAGAGAGACGTTAAGATACTCTCTTGATGGACCTCTTTTTCAAATATCCCTTATATTACAATGGATCTGTTTTCTTTTTTTTTTTCCTTTTCTTCTCTCTGTTTATTAAAAATACTAATTTTACAGTAATCAAAATTCATCCACTAGATAAAATTTTACACTTCACATGAAATTTTAAGGTCATTTCATATAAAATGACCTTGTCTCTCTCTACAACAATCAAGAAAGATTAATGGATATTATCCCACAAATGTTTTAATTTTTACCTGAAATTAATCTTCTATATACAGAAACAGAATTTTTTAGTTTTTTGTTTTTTTTTAAATATCTTTGGAAATTAAAATTTACTAAAAGTGGCTCTCATGACAGCAATTACTTTAAATTTTTTAATTTCTGAATAATTCCAGATAGTCTGTGAATATAATTTTCAAAATTTCTCTAGAGTCTTGAATATTTACAGAACTGAATGAAGGCAGTAAAGATTCAAAAAACAATATTTGAGTTAAAACAATACATGAAAATAAACGTCTGCATTATTAAGGATTTGTTTCATTTCAATCAAGATATTTTTTCTCATATGAAGAGAAATATTTTTTTAGTTTAAGTTTTAATTATTCTGCAAAAAATCTACAAAATTTCATTGTGTTCTTTTATTCTTAGAAAAATTTTGCATGATTGATTTATTTGATTGAAAATATAGCATGATTACTTATTTTGAAGTTGCATAATGAGAAAATATTTTCAAATATGCTTCCAAAAGACGTAAATACAATAAAATTAACTCCTATAAACACATTATTATTCTTATAAATAATTTATTCTTCCCTATCAAGAAAATTTCTTTGGATAGAGGGGAAAATTTTTTAAAAATTTGCATGAGAAAATACTCTGAAAATATGCATGATAAAAACAACATAATAAATTTATCGAGATATTTTACTTAGAAGAAATTAGCTTTAAATACAGAACAAATTTCAAATCTAAAACCAAAATAATATTGGAAGAAATTAAAAATGTTATTTTAAAATATTCAAAAATAATACAAAAACAGTTTTCATTTTCCATAAAAATCTCTTCACTTAAAATGTATAAGTATGATGGGAGATCCACTTAAAAATATTGGTAAATATAAACTCCTTTTTTTTTTTTTTTTTTTTTTTTTTTTAACAGTTCATTCTAAACCTGGGATTTAGTTGAGGTTGTTATAGGATTGGGTTGCATGACATAACAGTTCTTTTTGCTTCTAAGAAAGCAGTGGATTTAATTTCTATTTTTGAATTTCAAGTTGACTTTCTCCTAGACTGGTTAGTACCCAATCTGTTTTTCTATTTACTTATAGCATCAATGAAAAGATGTGGATTCATGCATTTCGCTAGCACAAAGTGAACACTACTTGTGAATTCCATTTTCTTTTGATTGTTACCATTTACACACTTACATCATGTACTGTTCAAGTAATCAAAGTACAGTCTTGTTGACAAAATACACCTGATATAATGATTTCAAAATAAATTCTTTTGACAAAATAGCAATCGTTGCCTAGCATGAAAGGTATGGCTGCAAGAGCCATTATAAACGTCAGTTTAAGCAAAGTGTTTATATTGAGTCGTGTCTGCAGTGACTCATTTAGTAAAGACAGCAGGGTTTTAAATTAGTCATTTTATAATTTTTGTTTTTTAAAGTTTGGCTGAATTGTGAAGTACTTATAAAACCTAAAGTAAGTTCTTCAATTCTGTTCATGAAAAAGTTTTCTGGACTTCTTAATGTGATGTGCATTGTGGTGCAGTGAATATCAGCTCGGAATGAGAAATCAAAGAGCCGAGTTCAAATTCCAGTTGAATTTGTTGCATTCACTCACACGCAAAAACACTTGGGAAAAGTAATGAGAAAATGCTCTCAAGAAACATAAATCTAAACTTATTTATAAATGGAAGTTTGTCTGTGTGTGTATGTGTGTGCCCATTACCTATAGGCTCCGAAACGGCTGAACCAATTTCTTGAAAATTTACACAGTTGTACTATAAGCATCTGTGAGTGTTCTTAGCTAGGTTTTGTGTCGAGGTACTCCCAATAAATATCAAATCGATAATCAAAAAAATCAGGTTATAGAAGGAGTGGTCCAATTTTAATCAAATTTCCTACACTCATAGACAGACATAAGAAAAAATATTCAGAAGTTGCAAGGTTGCAGTTCTTACAATAGTGCAGAAAATTGATAGTATATATATATATATATATATATAAGGCAAGATGTTTGTGTGTGTGTCTGTTTGTCTGTATGTCCTTTATACAAATCCACAATTTTTATCTGATTCTCACCAAACTTGACATAAATATTCTTTAGTCTGAGCTCCAGGACCATGGATTAGTTTTAAATCTTTCATTACACCCGAGCAACGCCAGGCTATACTGCTAGTACAATAAAATTCACTTCTGTAAACACATTATTATTCTTATATGTAATTTATTCTTCCCTATTCAGAAAATTTCTTTGGATAAAGGATATAATCTTGCCTCTTCTCTCTTTGGCTATGGGTTAAACAGCAGAACAGATTTGGTTTTATAGCCTTGGTTGTTAACAGTGTACTGCAGAAAATTATGACAACCTTCTACAGGAAGATCTTCTGCCCAGTCATTCATATCTCTTTCAAGACATGATCAACCAAGCATGTATCACATATGACACTTTACTGACTGTGCTGTGTAAGAGGTAGTAAGATAGATTAATGGTTTGCACATTTTTTCCTGCTCTCAATCCTTCTATCAACTTTTGAAGTCATATTAGATCCGTTTTATAAATAAAATGGTTATAAAATGCATCCTCCCCTAACCAAAAAAAAAAAAAAAATAGCAATCTTAGCATTTCACAAACCCAAAGTGTTTGTAGAGTTGCTCGTAGTGGCTTCCCAAGAAAAAACTTCTGTGTGTCGTTTCCCTGCAGGACGTGGACAGTCAGGGTTTGTCAGTTTCTTGCCTTTTGTAGCTCTTAATAAAGTAGGGTTTTTGCTCTTTTCTTCATGTCTACTTTGAAGTTTCAGAAGGCATTATTAGGGTGTCTTCACTCTTCAATATTTTTAATGCACACACACACACACACAAGAAACATATTACATTGATTATACACACACATCAATAATAAACACATCAATCACTAAAATGTTTTAGCTTGCTTCCCTGTCATTCCCACACTCCTCTTTACCTGCAAAAAATGTATTATTATTATTGATTAAAAAATAAAAATCATAATTGACATTATAAAAATATAAATATTAATAACGATTTTAATCAATTAAATGAATTCTAGAGCCACTTTGATACGGGTATAATACTTACTCTATACCTACCCTTGTATAAATATATACACACACACACACACACACGAGTTGAATATATGAAATGGAATCCAATAAGATGATAGAAAAAGTATACTTTTCCTAGTATATATTAAATAAATTGCGTATATTCTGTCTGATTATTTTTAATAAAATTCATTCACCCTCACACTTCCCGCCTGTGGAACTCACTCCCGTATTCTTGCTTTCCTGACGGCTATGACCCCCAGAAATTTAAAAGCAAAGTTAATACTCACCTACTAACCACTGGACTCTAGCTCTCTCCCCTCCCCTGTATAATCTTCACGTTCTCTCCGCCCATGTATCTGTCATTGCACCTGCTTTCTCAGCTTTCTATTGTTCCTTTCTAACTAGCTTGTACTCCTCACTCTTTTCTAATTAATCTTTCTACATTTATGTAACCCCCTGCACATCAGTGGCGTTTCTGCCTTGCTCGGGGTGAAATGATTAAAAAAAAAAAATTATAATTGAAAGATGTAAGAAACGAGCTGTGCATTTTGATAGATGATTTTATTATTTGTTTCTCAATGTTCCCAAGTACTTTGAATCACCTGAGATCATCTTCAGGGGTGTGAGTTGTGTTAATGTTCAAACATGTTTATAAAAATAAGTTTTTTTCATGCCTTCACGTATACATGACCATGACATTACAACATAAAACAAAAATTCCATTTTGGACAATTTTCACATTCTAATGAACCTTAATCAATTTGTCAACCGTTATATTTGAAGCAAGAAGAAAATTTACAGTAATTTTTAGCAACACAGTTTTGCAGTTATTTTTTGTTACCACAACTTACATCCCTGAAGATGATCTGAAAATGAGATTGAAAGTACTTGGGAACATTGAGAAATGAATAATAAAATCATCTGTCAAAGGTACTGCTCATTTTTTATATCTTTCAATTACAATACATGAAAGATTATCTGTTGTAAGCATGAACGAATTTTATTAAAAATAAGTAGACAATGTTTGCAATTTATTCAATCTGACATAGCTAAAAGAAAATTTGCTTCCTAAATACACAAATATATATATATATATATATATACACACACACACATACACACTAAAATTTGTATGTGTCTTCCCAAGATAGTGCTAAATTTCATTAAAATTAGTGAAGAAACAGCTATAGCTGTCCTTTTGTTTTTATAGCATTTTTAATATAAAACTCAGTATTTGTTTTGATACCCATTCTAACAATACACACACACACATATATATATACACTACTGGTCATAATTATTAAGCCACCCCAGTTTTTTTTAAAAGAAATGATGTATTTCATATTATTTTTAAGTGGATAATTCTAAATGAAAATAGAATGGTTCTTTTGTTATTATTACTTTGCAAAATTTTACAAGGTAAATAGCGACAATTTACTTATCGCACGTAGATTTGCTATATATATATTTATATATACACTACCGGCCATAATTATAAGGCCACCCCAGTTTTTAAAAAGAAATGATGTAGTTCATACTATTTTTAGTATTTATTGCCAAGTGGATAATTCTAAATGAAAATAGAATGGTTCTTTTGTTATTATTACTTTGCAAAATTTTACAAGGCATAGAAGCAAAGATGAACTCGTCCGAATCACCCTAAATTTTCTTCATTCTTTCATTGACTGAAACTGCAATATAGATAATTATTAAATATTCATAGATTCATTTGATGCACAAGTTAATGTGCAGTATTAACAAAAGAATAATTCTATTTTCATTTACAATTATTCCCTTGGCAATAAATACTAAAAAATAATATCAAATACATAATTTTTTTTAAAACACTAGGGTGGACTAATAATTATGGTCAGTAGTGTGTGTGTATATATATATATATATATATATATATATACACACACACATATATATGACAAAGACTTGCATATTATATTCCAGCTATTATATAAGTAAAAAAATAAACAACATTCATTATACATTATAACAACATTATTAAATGAATTTAAATGTGCATAATGCAACACACATTTATACAATTGACTACACTACATTATAATATTTTTTTATAAACAGTCACTTTAAATGTGAAGTGACTATATGTGTCACATGACTTGGTTGTAAATAATTACATACACACTGCTTTGCTGCCATAATGTATTTTGAAATAATTGCTATGAAGAAACATGTATATATAATAAATAATATAGTTATTATTTTTAAAATGACTTCACTTGTTTTTTTTGGGTTTTTTTTACACCAAATTTTTATACTATGTGTTAACTATGTGAAGTCCAGGGGAAAAATAAATCTTATTCTACCATTTTTAGTATTAATTATTAATTTTATGTTCAAAGTATATTTTATTAAAGAAATTTATCTTTCAATGTAAAGTAACCCATATGTTTATTGATATCATAAAATAATATATTAGACTTTTTGGTGCTTATCATTTGTTCTGTGGCCTGAAAACTATTAACTAATAAATAAAAAGACTACACCTGTTTTTAAGCTATTATTGCAAATTTTCATGCAGTGTGTTAACTATGAAGACCACTTCTTTAACCCTCTTCAGTTCTCTCCTTAAATCTTTTTTTTATATTCTTTAACAATTAATAAACCCACAAGGATATGGAATGAAATTGCTTGCTTAGACTCAAGTGATTAAAAAAAATGATATTCAAAGTACATTTAATGGAAGTAATCTTTCTTTTAATGTAAAGAAGTAAAACATAGTATCACAAAATAATTTTTCATACGTCTAACTCAAATATTTTTACATGAAGGTGTTTTCGGTTATTTTCCAGCTGGAAAAAAATTACTAATAATTAAAAATAATATATATTTATTATTTTAAAAAAAGACTCCACATATTTCTTGTTATTACTTCAAATTTATATGCAATGTATGAACATCCAGTGGAACAATAAATGTTCATTTCTTCTATGTACCCTGTTCTTTCAGGATGTAGGCGATCATGGCTTTCTACATCTCCCTATCCCTGGTGTCTCTTAGCACGCTTTCTCCTGTTACACCACGCAACCCTCATTCCATCACCCACATCATCATCATCATCATCATCATCCACATGATCAGTCTCCAAATACATGAATGTAAAGTCTTGAAAAAATGCTATAAAAAATTTAGTATTTGTAATGTTGAATGTGTTAAAATTCAACTTTTTAACAAAAAAATTACAAGTCAATATTAAAAATTGCTGCCAAACATCGTTGATTTATTTTAAGAAGGAATTGTCTATTATGACAAGTCTCTCATTTGTATTTTAATTTAGTTGAATTGTTCACCTATATTGCATATAATGCATTATTTTACATAATTAGATTACAAGAGAATTTGTATTTTATATTAATATTATGTAAAATTGATATGTAGTAGTGTGGGCCCCATATCGATTCAGGGTGGGACACAAGACCTTTGCACTGACCCTTTGTGTGTGTATATATAAAAAATTTCATTTTATTTGCTTTGAATATTATTAAACATTAATAGCTACTAATATTTGAGTAGATGCTCTGTTTTTATTAATAAACAGTACATTTCATTTATTTACATCAATCGGCCTGAATAATTGACAAATCTTGTTCTGGAAAAATGTGCATCCTTTGACAGGATTCACTTTGTTTGATAGTGAGGTCTCACATGGTCAAGCAGGCTAAGACACCTTGAATTTAATGACTGTGTCCCCTAGAGGACACAGGTTCAAATAATTCAAGAGGACACATTTTTCCAAAACAAGATTTCTTGATTATTTGGGCTGGTGGATATAAATAATTGAAATATACTGTTTATTAATTAAAACAGACCATCTACTCAAGTATAAGTATCTCTTAAAATGGTGGATTTAGTCTATTTCCTATATATATATATATATATATATATATATAGTATAAGTATCTATTAAAATGGTGGATTTAGTCTATTTCCTATATATATATATATATATATATATATATATAGTATAAGTATCTATTAAAATGGTGGATTTAGTCTATTTCCTATATATATATATATATATAGTATAAGTATCTATTAAAATGGTGGATTTAGTCTATTTCCTATATATATATATATAGTATAAGTATCTATTAAAATGGTGGATTTAGTCTATTTCCTATATATATATATATATATATAAGTATGTATTAAAATGGTGGATTTAGTCTATTTCCTATGTGTGTGTATATATATATATATATATATATATATGTATTAAAATGGTGGATTTAGTCTATTTCCTATATATATATATATATAGTATAAGTATGTATTAAAATGGTGGATTTAGTCTATTTCCTATATATATATATATATATATATATATATATATAAGTATCTATTAAAATGGTGGATTTAGTCTATTTCCTATATATATATATATATATATATATATATATATATAAAAATTCAGATAAAACTTAGTGAGGAAATAGCCATTTTCAACATGTCATTTTAAGGCATACATTCTTTGCCCCCCACCTCATAAAGCGGGAATGAGGAAAAATTCTAAGCCCAGAGGTTAGCTTAGGTAGAATTTTTCCACATTCTCAGTTTATAAGGGATCAAAGAATGCATACCTTAAAATGACATGTTGAAAATGGCTATTTCCCCACTAAGTTTTATCTGAATTTACAGATAAATAAATAAATATCTGATCTGTAAATTGAATTTGGTTAGCATTGAGCTCTCTATTAGATCAGTTTTAATATTTTAACAATATTACTAAGATCCTCCTGGATTATTTACCAAACTTATCTTGGATTTGACCAATCCTTCCCGGTATTTTACCACACACACACACACATATTTTTTTTTTTTTTATTAGCGTTTCACCCCGAGCAAGGCATGTCACTGCCACTACTGCGCAGGGGGCTACATAGAGTGGAGAAAGGATGATTAAATATAGGAAATGTCAGAGGGTGGGTGATAGGCGGGTAAGGATACCAAGAATGAGGGTTGGGTAGATGAGTGTTCTGAGAATAATTGGGAGTTAGTGTGATAGGAGGTGTCTATTGACCCTACATTTAAACACCTGGAGATCGTAGTTGTCGGGAAAGCAGACTTGTGGAAGGGAGTTCCACAGGCGGGAAGCGCAAGAAAAGAAGCTGTTGGAGTAGAATTTATGGTTACATCTTATTTGTTTAACTGTAAAAGGGTGGGACCTAGTTGCTAATCTAGTATCTCGTGTAAATTCGTGCTTAGGCGGCACCAGTGATCTAAGTTCATCGGAGCAGTAGCCATGAAAGTACTTGTAGAAGAGGCACAGGGAAGCCACATCACACCAGTAAGAGAGCAGCTGCAGCCGGTCTGCCAAGTCAGTATCAACCACGTTACAGATCCTCCTTTGTATTTTGTCAAGAAGCCCAAGGAGAGCAGGGGCACCTGACCAGATATGGCAGCAATATTCAATACACGGGCGGGCGGATGGTAGATTTGTATATGTGCAGAATAGATTCAGGTGGGAAAAACTTCCAGGCCCTGCACAGGGAGCCGACTTTCATAGCAGCAGATTTGATATATATATATATGTGTGTGTGTGTGTCTCCTGGCAGGATTGAAACTTTTTTTTTTTTTTTTAAATCTAATTTCTAATCTTTCTAATGCGCTACCAAGCAAGTTTGTCTCTCTTGTGTCTTTTTCTTCTCAATCATCAGAGTTCAGATTTGTTCTTTTTATCTTTCAGGTTCTCCAAATCTAAAATGTACATTCTTCATTATTTTCTACATTTTTTTTCTTTCCCCCCCACTTCTCTTGCTTCAATAAAAATAAAAACTCTCATTCAAAAGCATTTTTTTATAATTTCACTATCTATTCTCAATAATTATTGAATTTGCAAACAAATGTCAACCACCAAATTAAGAAAATTTCTTTTTTTTTTCTGTCTTGATCTTTGACCTTCTGCTAATTGTGAGAGGCATGTAAATTTTCATCTAAGTTAGGGAAAGAAAACAAAACAAATTATTTTGGGATCTTTAAAAAAACTCAACATTTATCAACTTAATTCCTGACCATTGAAAATACCTCTTTCTTTTTTTCTTGTTTTTTTTTTTTTTTTTTTCACTAAAAAAATATATATGATAAATTCAATTTAAGTAAACAAGATGTGTCTAAAGTTTATACTTGTCTCTTATTCAAATTTTGGGCTTTGTGAAAAATCACCCCCCTTGGTTCTTTCCTTAAATTTGAAAATAGCTCTATTCTTTCTGCCAGTAAATAGCAGCTCTATTTCCTCTTTTCAATAATCCCTCTTTTCAATAATCAATATTGGTTATTCCTCAAATTCAGGCCTTGGGCTCTACATGAATTTTCTATCAGGGCAACAAATTTTCAAAATTGTTCTGATCAAGTAGCCCAAAAGATTTTTATTTCTTAATCTGTAATTCTTTCCTAAAGAGTAGATTGCATTCAGCCTATCCTCAAAGCAAACCTCTGAAATTAGTATTTTGTGAAAGTTTTCTTATAGACCGGGGATAAATATTACATGATACCTAAAATTTTCTCTACAAATCTGTTGAAATTTTTTTTTCATATTACAAATACTGAAACTCTCACAATCTAACACAAGCAGGTGCTGATAACATCTAGGCTGAATCAAGAAGCTCTTCCAAAAGAATGGGGGGGGGGGGGGGAAAAAAAAAAGCAAATCTGGCATTTGGTTAATTATTGGAAGTGTGTTTAAGAATTGTTCAGTACTTCCTTATAATTGCAAGAAAAATGAACTTATTAAATCCTGTCCCTCATATTAAAGGCTATAACAATCTAGTTAATATCCTGATAATTGAATTTACAATAAATTTTATGCATTAGTATTTTATTTGATTGAATATAGGTCCCTATTCACTACCGAAGAAAAAAATGTCTCTTGTTTTTATTCTAAGTTGTGATATTTAGTAGAGTAATGCTTGCTCAGTCACCATAAAATGATTATCAGTACTTCCATCTCAATTTGTCATTACTTTAATAGTAAACGTAAATATTGATAGGTTTTAAGACCTCAAATAGTAATAAAAAAAAAAATCAAATCTTTAACATCATTTTTAATTTATCTAATAAGTACTTTGTATGTAATATAAAGTAATGAGTTCATCTTAATTGTGCTTTTTTTTTCTGAAAAGAAAACAAACTGATGTAAAGCCACTATTTTTGTGATTTATCTTCAAATTGGAACAAGTCCAGCTCTAAAGTTAATAATTATTCTAGAAAGAATGGGCTTGTGCTGTCAAAAATGATAGCAAAATATTTATATCAATATGCTGCTTAAAATGACAGCAACATATATTTTGATGTACCAACTATTGTGTATCTTACATTAAGACATAAGAAAAAAAAAAAAAATCCAAACTTCTGAGCATCACACACACACACACACACACACACATATATATATATATATATATATATATATATTCATTCTTCACTATTAGATGATATAATTATTGCAAAAAATAAAATATAAAACACTGTTAAAGAGCAAACAAACACAGCAAGAGCTTTCAAAGCTGGTAGTAAAGAGAATGAACTGAGCCAACGCTGACTTGCTATTGTCTCTCTAATGAACAAAGCCAAAGCAGGCTTGCTATTGTCTCTCTTTCCATGAGTGTGACAGGAGGGAGACACACACACACACACAATGGTCTTTTTATAATAGTGAGGATTGTAATTTTTTTTCCAGAAAAAAAAAATAATATATAATTTCAGCATCTAAATTAACTAATTAAAAAATTATATTTTTCTTTAATCTACAAAAGATTTCTTTTTTTTTTTTTTTTTTAATCTAAGATTTTTATGATGTACAAAAAAAAATCAATACTGTATGAATAGTACAAAATTTTCAGTTGATTATTTAGTCAGGCACAGAACAACCACCCCCACATTTTTTTTTTTAAACAGTTATAAAAAATTAAATTTCTTGATTAAAGAATTTTATTTGAGCAAAAAAAAAAAAATCTTTTATTAACTTTGAAAATAGAAATGGGTGTCAAAAATTATCAATCACTGAACGTGTCACCATAGATTTTTTAATTCCAACTCCGCCTTGCTCAAACTCTTGATTCTGAATACTGTATTTTCCAAATGAAAGTTTGTGTGAGAGATATATAACTCTTTGCCTTGTGTCACTCTTGGGCCTTGTATTGGGTGAAGATTAGCATTAAGAATTATATATGGTTTGCTTTTTTTTGGTATCTGCATAATACAATTTTCAGAAAATGACAAGTGTCTTTTTTAAGCTCTCTACATTTATTAGACAAAAGGGGAGGTATTGTTAAAAAGGGTTCAATATTTTCACAATCCAGCTTCCGATGCACTTGGACTATTTTTTTTTCTCCCTATAGTTTCTTAAAGCAAGGGTGTCCTGAAAAGTTCTCAGCCTAGTTCACTTCCCAACCTTTGACCAAATTATTATTTTTAAGTTTTTCTTTGTCAGGCAAAATGTTTTTTAGCATATCTTTGTATTTTTATTTGTCAAGTTTGTAAAAGATTTTTTCTGACTAGGAAACACCTTTATAACTAAAAATAAAAGCATGCTTTAACAATGAAAATAATTTAAATTAAATTTAATTTTAGTATAATTTATAACAGTATAATTGTTTTTGGGGTTTTTGTTGATTATTTTTTTTTTTTTTAATTTCTTTAGACCACCAGGAGTGATCTAAAATTATCTTGTATTATTTTCTGGAAGAGTTCATCATTTAGTTTTTCCTTATTTGAAGTTTGATCAAAAATTTTCATTGTATAATATTTGATCTGTGATATTTAGTTGAGAAGAAATAAAACTGTCAAAAATAAATACTTGTGTGAAATAAATGCATTTTTATCATTAGGCTGCAGACTTGTGTGCACTTACAAACACGCATGTATGCAAATAGACCAGGGGTGCTGGAGTTCTAATCAGCAAAGGCCAGAATTTGGTCAGTCTGTGAACTTTTCATCAATCCTTTTATATATTTTTGTTTATTTAAATAACTTACATACAGTATTTACATTATTCAGACTACTGTCCTCATCTTTGTTGCCATTTCTACAACATTTCGGCTGTTGTATACTTTGGCCTTCTTCAGGTGCTAGGAATTTTGAACCGAACCCTTTATTACAATCATTGGGGTATATCATTCATATCCCTTGCATAGTAATACCTCTTTTGGAAGTCATGAGTTATCTCCCTCAAAACCTGTGAGTTGTAAGTTCAATACCAGGCTACAGAAGTGGTGAACAAGTAACTTACAGGGTTAGAGGGAGATAAATCATGACTTCCAAAAGAGGTACGAATGACATACCCTAGTGATTGTAATAAAGTGTTCGGTTTGAAATTCCTAACACCTGAAGAAGGCCAGAGCGTACAACAACCAAATTGTCATACAAATGGCAACAAAGATACGGACAATAGTCCAAATAATGTAAATATTATCTCATCTCAGAACTATAGACAAAACTTACATAGGCTTACAGCTACATCACATTCAACACCTGTTCCCATTTTATCAAAGTTAAGCAACATTGAGCCTGGTTAGTATGAAGATGGCTGATCGCTTTGAAATACAGGTGCTGTAAGATTGAATGTTCAGGTGGTATAATGGCCTGGAATTGATGATCAGAGAGCAGAGTTTAGATTCTTGTTGGTTTTGTTGTCTGCACTAAATGCACAAATACCCTTGGGAAAGATATTAATCCATCTACTCCCCACAGCTATGGGTTAATTAGTAAGGCATGTCTCATGAAACCCTTATCTTCTAAAAAAAAAAAAAATTCTAACAATCTTAAAGCTTTAAATACCTTTAAGCTTCTAGCTTTAAATACCTTTTCTTTTTTTTATCATTTCACTCTAAGCAAAGTAAGATTGCCACTAGTGTGCATGGAGTTACAATAAGAAAATAAAAATGGTACAGAGGATGTAGAAAAAAAGGATAAGAGAAAGATGGCAATCAAGGAGATAGAATATAGCAATTAACGTTGCATTTAAACGTTTGGAAATTATAGCTATCAGAGAAGCAAGCATATGGAAGTGAGTTTCACAAATGGTAAGTGTGAGAAAAGAAACTGATAGAGTAGAAGAGGTGGCTACAATTAACTATTTCAATGGTAAAAGGGTGGGACCTTGATTTCAATCTAGTAGCGTGGTGCTGATAATTCATAGAAAATGAATGAATGAATCAATTAATCAATAAAACTTATTTTCAAGATAATTACATTTTCAATAAATGCTTTGTATCAATTCTTATTAAATTAAAAACAAATTACAAATTTCTTAATTAAAAAAAATTCATGATTCTAATATATTTTCCTATTGTAGTCATCAAGGAAGAATTCTGGAGAAAGTTCTTATTTAGCCAATTTTCGGACTATTTCTTTCTTTCTTACAAACTGACTGGTAAATTCCAAACTTTCTTTCAGTTAGTAATAGCCTTTTTTTATATATAATATATTATTATATTTTATAATTTATATATAATATATTATTATATTTTATAATTTATATATAATATATTATTATATTTTATAATTTATATATAATATATTATTATATTTTATAATTTATATATAATATATTATTATATTTTATAATTTATATATAATATATTATTATATTTTATAATTTATATATAATATATTATTATATTTTATAATTTATATATAATATATTATTATATTTTATAATTTATATATAATATATTATTATATTTTATAATTTATATATAATATATTATTATATTTTATAATTTATATATAATATATTATTATATTTTATAATTTATATATAATATATTATTATATTTTATAATTTATATATAATATATTATTATTATTTTATATTTATATATATATATTATTATTATTTTATATTTATATATATATATTATTATTATTTTATATTTATATATATATATTATTATTTTATTTTATATTTATATATATATATTATTATTATTTTATATTTATATATATATATTATTATTATTTTATATTTATATATATATATTATTATTATTTTATATTTATATATATATATTATTATTTATATATTTATATATATATATTATATTTTATATATATATATATATATATATATTTTATATTTATATATATTTTGTTATATTTTTTTTAGTTATATATAATATATTATTATATAATAAGTTTTTAATAAAACTTGCTTAATTCTGTTGAAGTTCGAAGGTGTTGCAAACTTTGATCTAGTAAAAATATTCAACTTATCCACAAAGAAAAAGAAAGCAAATAAATTCTAATTTTTTTTTATATTCCAGAAATAGTTGCTCAGATACAAAAAAAAACAAAAACGTTTTTATAAAGACATACAGCAGGGAATAGACAAGACACAGAAGATTCTCATACTCACTTTAACTTGAGCTGTAACATCCAGCTGTTACTTACATTTTCACCCGGATTGCTTGAATTCTAACTACTTGATATGGTTTATTTTTTTCCCAGAACAGACATAATTTGCTGGTTTTTACCAAATCTTAATTCATATTGATTTTTATGTTTTTCTTCATTAGCACTACCATATAGAGAACTCTACTTTGTCATGTTGTATTCTTTAAAGAGGTTAGAGACAAGATAGTACTTGAATGAAAGAACAGCAACATGTGGGTAGATGAAAGGTTTATTGTAAAGAGACTAAACTATGATGGGGAATCTGGTGGCAGGATAGAAACAGGTCACAGGTATCTCTTGTGTTAACTATATATGGCTACTAGTATTATAGTCAGTTCACATAGGTGATAGGGAGTGTGGGACATTCTATTACAACAGTTCATCCTCTTATTTTCTGAACTTCTGATTTGAAATGAATTTGGCTTTTAAGAAATTTTCAAACTATCTTCATCTTGAGTTTGGTTAACCTTATTTTTTATCCATATGCTTCAGTTGATGGGTTAATTTTGAAAATAGTCTTTTCATAAAGGAAAATAGAAACAAAATGAAGGAGAGCCTTTAGAATTTAATACTCACTGGTTGGAAAAGAGTGCTGGATTGCTATGTGATACCTGCCCTTCTGTATGGAAGTGAATGCTGGGTGATCTCATCAAAGATAGAGAGGCTTGAGGTAGCAGAAATGTGGTTTTACAGAAGGATGCTGAGGATAACATGGACAGAGCACATGTTCAATGATGAGGTGTTGGAAAGGATGCAAACAAGAAAACTGATAATAAATATCAGGAAGAAACAAATGAGGTTCCTGGAACACATAATAAGGAAGAAGGGCCTGGAGAAGTTGATACTCACATGTCGGATAAATGGAAGGAGAGACTGGGTGAAGGAGTGTGAGACGTACTTGTTAGGTCTGAGCAAATGGTTGACAGAGCAGGGCTTAGAAGAGATACCAAGAGAAAAATTATTGAGAGCGACAAGACAGCCAAGTGGAAGTCCATGATCACCTACGTCCTGAAGGGACATGGCACATGAAGATTCTTAGTTTCTTCTATTTTTTTTTTTTTTCTTCACCCAAAACAAGATGGTAATGCCACTTGTATGCAGGGGGTAACAGAAAGTGAAATTTAAAAAACTGAGTGTAGGTGAACAAAAAAAAAGGACAAAAGATGAACAGAATTCAAGATAAAAGATAGCACTGCATTTACATTTTTGAAGATTGTAGTTGACATGTCCTGGATAAGGAGATATATATATATATCATTTGAGGTAGTTAAGTGGTTAAGGCAAATATAACCAGGTAGAACAATCTAGTACATAGACGTAATAACGGTATTCATCATATGCAGTATCCTGAGACGTAGGCATAGTCAGTAGAAATAGTCAGTAGACAGACAAATAGTCAAAGACCTCTAGCTGTAGATCTCTAGGGAAAGAACTCTCTGCATCCTCACCTTTGTATTTATGCCTGACCCCAGCCAATCACATTCCAGTGAAGGGGAAACAAGATGTATAGATATTCATTACATCAGTAGTTATCAGTGAAGTAAGTAAATAGAAGGAAAGTGGGAGAAAAGAAACTGTTCGAGTAGAAGTGGGAGTTGCATTTATGTATCTCGACAGTACACAGATGAGACCTAGATGCCAGTCTAGTAGCACACCTTAAATTCATGTAGTCAAGGCACCTAGAAAAAAAACAGTCGTTAGAGTAGCTGCCATGAAATCTTTGTAGATAAAACATGTCAGTCAGTCAGTTAAGTGCCATATGTGATACACGCTTGGGTGATCATGTCTCGAAAGAGACATGACTGACTGGGCAGAAGATTATCCCGCAGTAGGTTGCCATTGCTTTCTGCGGTAGACTGGTTGCCGACCAAGGCTATAGAACCCAATCTGTCCTGCTATTTAACCCATAACTGGAAGGAAGAGACGGATTAATACCTTTCCCAAGGGTATTTGCGCGTAAGTGAATACAATGGATTCAACTGGAATTCGAACTCGGCTCCCCGGTTTCTAGTTCCAAGCCGATATCCACTGTACCACAACGCAAAACATGTCACATCAGTGAAAAAGTGACTGGAGTCAAGATGCCAAGTCCAAATTGATTACATTGTAGATCCTTCTTTGGAGTTTGTCAAGAGCCTCAAGATGAATACCAGGTGCACCTAACCAGATATGGTAGCAGTATTCAATGCAAGGATGAATGGTAGATGTGCAAGATGGGATTAAAACTGATAAAAAAAAGTCTGAACATTAAGAGCTGCAAATAATGAGATTTGGAAAACGATGATGTTCCACATCCTCAAGAGAGACAACAATTTGAATCTATGATTATTAAATGTTTTCTTTGTACAGAACACATACACACACACACACATATATATATATATATATATAAATATATCTATAATCCATATACAAGCCTGTTTTGCTGTATCACAGCTCATCAGTGTGGCTAGACATCTAATTGCTTTTACCCAAAATCAAAACTCGACCGATTAGGTGTCGATTGAAGTGCCTGCCCCTAAGCTCTTGGCGCATGGCTGAGAGAGGAGGAGATTTTTATGAGAGAGAGAGAGAGGCAGCAATCAATCTTATGCAAGTTTTGTTAATTACAGTTCTTTAAAGGACATATAAATTTGTAAATTATGTTAAGCCTTTGTAATTTTGATCTTGCAGGTGAATTGTTATTTTTGATGATGAGGTTAACCGTTTTAAATGTTGTGTAGTAATTAATTACTGAATTCTTTAGATTTGTCATAAAAAATTACATTATCTAATTTTTTTTTACTTACAAATTTACATGTCTTTTAAAGAACAGTGTTCTTGATTAATTCAAATTTATAAATAATTACATTGGACCTACTACTATATCTTTTAACAAGACTCGTGTTACATCTCTTTGCCCTTAGCTTTATTAGGTCTTTAAATACACCAGGCAACCTACTCAGCTCTATCCGCAACATACTTGTTGATAATCTAAACTTATTTATAAACAGAACTTTGTCTGTGTGTGTGTGTCCATTACCTAAAGACTCTGAAACGGCTGAACCGATTTTCTTGAAAATTTACACAGTTGTAATATAAGCGTCTGCGAGTGTTCTTAGCTAGATTTTGTGTCGAGGTATCCCTGATAAATATTGAAAATCAATAATCAGAAAAATCGGGTTATAGGAGTGGTCCGATTTTAATCAAATTTGATACACTTATAGACAAAGACATAAAAAACAATATTCAGAAGTTTCAAGGTTGCAGTTATTACAATAGTGCAGAAAATCGATTTTATATATATATATATATATATATATATATATATATATATAAGGCAAGATGTTTGTGTGTGTGTCTGTTTATCAGCCCTTTTACTTTAGTTTTTGCTTCAGGTTGGCTCTAAGTAGGTATAATTGTAGTTCTTAGTCTCAGCCATGATACCATTTACTCAGAGGACTTATTTAGCCTTCAAAATTCAGTTTACAACGAAAAAAACTATTATAATAGCAGGAAATCAAAATTTGACTTACATCCATTCATTTTTCTTTCAGTCTACTGTTTCACTTTAACTGGAAACACCTATTGATTTTTAGTCTTTCATGCCAACATCCAAAGAGTCTGAGCTCCAGGACCATGGATTAGTTTTAAAGCTTTCATTATACCCAAGCAATGCCGGGCTATACTGCTAGTATAAATATAATACCATTATCCATATGTAAAAAAGGTTAAAAATAATGGAAGCCTTATTTATGAAAAAAAAAAGCCAACACTGAAATTATCAACTATGAACATGGTCACAATGTGCTGGCCATGTTTGGAATATAAAACATTCTTATTAAGCCATATCCATATATACACAAAAAAAAAATTTATAGATTTTGTTGAAAGTAAAATAAAATTCATCATTGATAACAGCTAAAAGTATAGCCAAAAGCGGTTGCAGAAATAAAACATTTGGACATTTTTTATATAATTTATATTCTAAAAAGAAAAATAATTATAAGATCACATGAAAAAATTAACCGTAGCACCGTGTCTGTCATTTCTAATGACACTTACACACACACACTCTTGTGAAAAAAGAAAAATTAAATTTCAATTGTAATTTGGTATTCTAAAGAATAATTTTCATTTTTATTTTGTTTTCACATTTCTTGGAAAATATAGTTTTGTAATCATTAAATAGATTAGTCACCAAAATTTTAGGCAATACAGAAAAATTCAATGTGTTCGAAACAAACAATGTTGACATTACAAAGAAAAAAGGAAATACTGTCAATATTTTCCTCTTCAGGAAAACAACAAAAATTCTGTCGGTGTGATAAAACCTACTCGGATGTGAATTCAAAAAATATAAGGAAATGATTCTTGAAGAGAAATTGAGTTTTATCCCAACTCTAAAAAATATTACTTGAAAAATATTTGGGTGTGTGCAATAAATTATACACACACACACACACACACACACACACACACACATTTTACCCACTTGATGTTTGTGTTATTTCATAAATCCATTTCATATTTTCAATTTTGTGCATGCACATTGTTTTTGATTTTATCAGCTAGATTGTATAGTAGGGTCAGTTGAGTACCATCTGTAAGAAAAAAGAAAAAGCACTATGACACAATTCACTTCATCAGAAATTTAAAAATGGCATGCTGCACTGCATGACAAATCACTCTGGGAGCTCTATTACAAATATTTCGGAGCGTATGTGGGTAAATCACAGAGGTAGACCTCAAGTGCCTTGAAAAGGTAGTGCTGCCCTGGGTCAAAAGGGTGGCTGCTGGAAAACCCTCTGTCTAGAAACCATACTACACAAGAAGGGGAACACGGTTATATCTGTCAGACAATTTCCGCCATCACATCAGCCACTAAATCTGGAACCTAACTCCCCAAACTGCTCAGTCAGTCAGTTAAGTACCATATGTGATACACACTTGGGCGATCATGTCTCGAAAGAGACATGACTGACTGGGCAGAAGATTATCCCGCAGTAGGTTGCTATTTTTTTTCTGCAGTGGATTGGTTACTAGCCAAGGCTATAGAACTCAGTCTGTCCTATTATTTAACCCATAACTGGAGAGAAGTAACAGATTAATACCTTTCCCAAGGGTATTTGTACGTAAGCGTTTGCAAGGAATTCAACTGGAATTTGAACTCGGTTCCCTGATTTGTCATTCCAAGTCGATATCCACTGCACCACGATGCACATCCCCAAACTGCTCACCTTCACTATTATTCCTGTAGCACAGTTCAGCAAGGACCAGTAGAACTCCTTGTAACACTAAAGAGGAACTTAAAGCAAGGATTATGGCAGCATTTACCAACTTAAGCAAGGAGAACATTCAGAAGAGATGCAGGAGATTCCAAAGTAATCTGGTGGCCTTGATTGAATATCGATTTTATTGAATAATTTACTCTTAAGTATTTCAAGATATTTTTGTATAATACATTAAAATGAGATATTAGTGTTATTTTCATTTTGATAATCTATTCATCACATCCTGTTTCTGTGTGTAGCCAAGTGGTTAGAACTTTCGCTTTCTTACCATGAAGCCTGGGTTCAAATCTCACCATCTTGTATTTGTCAGGAAGGTAACTTTTTGATGCTATTGGAGGTGATCCCAGTATATTCAACCTTTGAAAAGTAGTTGAAAGTATATCGTGGGTTGACCCAAGCCTTGTGAGTAAAATTGGTTAGATGGCTTTCTTTGAGGAGCTGTTGATGGTTGTGCTAGCTTGAATAACAAGGGTTGCGATCCTGGTCTTGTTCAGATTAGATAATGTGCTCTCAACCAGAAATTGTAGCTAATATCCACTCAGCATAGTTGCAGTATAAACCACAGGTGAGCTCTTTGGGTGTTGAACAAACACAAGTGTACCTGAGCAGGTGTTTACAATGGGTAACCAGGCTAGCCATCCTGGTAAACAGGTATCCTCAAATATGAGTGGGCAGCCATTTTTATATAAATATATATAAATATAAGAAGAATTAAGGCAGACATGTTACTACATGGTAAATCAGAAGTATAGGCCTATTTCAGGTGAACCATCATCAGCTTCCGTCTTTATTTTACAAAGGATTTTACACGAATCTTACACAAGAGTTATCCTACTATTGTATGTACAGGATACTCCTTTGGATTCTTCTATACCCACACTGCTGAGATATCTATATATATATATATAACACACACACACACACACACACACACACACACAGATGAAAAAAACAATAACATTCAATATTCTTTCCTTGTTTATTCAAAGATCAATGTTTGTAGATTGATCTCTGATTTATTTTTGGTCCCCCTCCACCACAGAAAATTTCTCTTGCACTCACACAATAAAGATGTCAGCCTATGGGAACATTTTCCAAGATCATAAAAAATAACTAAGCTTCTAAATATTTCCAGTCAATATATAACAGCCTCCTTTTCATAGTCCTTGCTCTGTACCACAAAGATGATGCAACAAATATTTTCTGTACTTTTCTCCAGAATAATTATTGGTCATAGTTGTTCAGCACTTTGTGATGTAAGAAATTTTGATAAAAATTCTGAAATTTTTGACAGTTTTCAGAATTTGTGCTCTCAGCTATTTTTATTCCGAAAATTTATGTATCTAATGCTTCCAAAACGAAGCTACTATCTATTAACCATCACAGAAAATCACTCTACCCTCCATTAGCATGAATCAGGCTGGTCTCCCTGAAAACAAAACACTGCACCACCTCAGTTTAACTCTCACAATAGATCACAAGTGGAATGACTATATCGAATCCATAGCTAAATCCACTGCTAAGAAGGTTGGTTCTCTGTGTAGAGCCAAAAAGATTTTCCAATCTAAAAACCATCCTGCACACATATATAAATCTACCATCCGCCCGTGCGTTGAGTATTGCTGCCATATCTGGTCGGGTGCCCCTGCTATCCACCTAGGGGTCCTTGACAAAATCTTATGGAGAATCTGCAATATGATTGATCCTGACTTGGCAGCTCAGATACAGTCACTTTCTCACCGCATAATGTGGCTTCCCTGTGTCTTTTCTACAAATATTTTTACAGTTTCTGCTTTGATGAACTTAGCTCCCTGGTGCCCCCGATGTATAAATTTACTCGAACCATGAGATTAGCAAGTAAGTCCCACCCTTTTACTGTGAAACCAATAAAATGTAAATGCAAATTCTATTTTAACAGCTTCTTTTCTTCCACTTCCCGCCTGTAAAATTTCCTTTTGTTTACTTGCTTCCCTGACAGCTCCAATCTCCAAGAATTCAAATGTAAAGTCAATAGTCATCTCCTATATGACTGGCTTGCATCCTCTCTTTCATGCTCCTTTCTCTGTTCATTCCACTCTTATCAGTATTCTATTCCTTATTTTACCCACTTCCTGACACCCTTGATAACCTGTCACTCTTTCTCATAACTTTCCTCCTATGTAACCCCCTGTGCACAAGTGGCAGTAAGCTGCCTTGATTGGGGTGATATGATTATTAAAAAAATATCTGTTAAAATAGGTACTTTATTTTCCATTCACATATCACAACAGCTTTGGATTATTTTTGATTTGATAATTTGGTTTTTAAGGCTATTAACATTCCATGGAACATGAATTTTGTTTATAAATATTCATTTGGTCAAAAGTAAATATAAAAGAAACATTCTTGGTTAAATATTTCCCAAATTCTCTTATTTGAATTCCAAGTTTCTCATTAAGATGTCATCAGCAAAACAAAATAATTATTTGAATTAATGTTATTTTGTCTGACTTTGTTGTTTGTTGCTGATGCTTTTTTTTTTCTCCATTACCAACATTCAGACAATGATCTGACCTTAAAGTAAAATTTTGTCCAGTGCATAGAGAAGTAATAAAGAAAAAAAAAAAAAAACAGACTACTTGTCTGACTTTTCACAATGCAATTCAGATAATGGATTGACAAACAAAATTGTACTGGTGAAAATATCATTGGAAGAATGTATTGGGCATAATGTTTTATGTATAGAGGAAGATACCAAAACAGAAAAAAAAAAGCCCATTCACAAAGACGTAGTTTGACAGGAATTATTGTATATTGCATTGGTAACTTGGTTTCCTTGTTGCAAATAATTTCTATGCTCATTTAAATATAATAGATGCTTGATATAAACACTGACGTTTATGATTAATCAAAATTGTTTGTGTGTACATACATATATATGAGAATGGCAACCTGCGAAAACAGAAGATAATCTAAAAGATTTTATCTAATATAAAGTATCAATTAGATAAAAATAGAGAACTCAATGGATATTATCCAGAGCAATATAAGATACTGAAAGGAAAATTGTGTTGAGTTTTTCTCTCAATATCTTATATATATATATATATATATATATATAAGAAAAATTAAAGCAGGCATGTTATTTCATGGTAAATTGGAAGTATAGGCCTATTTCAGGTGAACCATCATCAGCTTCCGTCTTTATTTTACAAAGGATTATCCTCTATAAAATAAAGATGGAATCTGATGATGGTTCACCTGAAATAGGCCTATACTTCCAATTTACCATGAAATAATCTGTCTTCCTTAATTTTTCTTACATTTGCTCTACATTTATATACATATATATTTAGACCTCTCTTATAGTTATCCTACCACTGTATGTACAGGATACTCCTTTGGATTCTTCA
>JBBBDQ010000256.1:2500-10000 GCA_037127315.1 Ascarosepion bandense | reverse complement strand
AAATTGTTACTATGTGAAAGTATAAAATTAATTTTTTTTTTTATTTCAATTTCTAGGAGAACTCAAGTTCTGTGCGATCATATTGTCCAAAATCTTCAATATTATTTATTTTGCTTCATATTCGTATTACTTCACTTCTGTATTACTTTGTTTATCTTATAGCCATATTATTCAGACATGTACTTTATATTATCTTTGCATAAAACTCTGCTTTCATCAAACCCAAGTGCTACTATTATTGCTTCAGTGCTGCCAGATATTTTTGTCTGTAGCGTCTATTGATCGGCTGCACTGAACATTTATTTTGACATCAGAATTAAATTTGATACATGGTATCCTCCAAAACTTAATGATTTTTGGCTCTTATGCCATTGAAAGGCCACTCTTATGCTGAGGGCGGTGCTGAACAGAGCTTGGCACAAGAAAGAGCCTTCTAAAAATGCTTTCAAAAGTGGGTCAGATTTAGAACTTTTCAGCACCTGTCTCTGATATATGCACCTGCTGTGTTCTACCTATATCAGATTTGGATAGGATAATTTGTAATTGAGCAGGTTAATGGAATATTTATAGGAAATATTTGTCTATATTTCTGAGATGAGGTAGTATTTACACTATTTACATTATTCAAACCGTTGTCCTCATATTTGTTGCCATTTCTACGATGTTTCAGCCGTTGTATGCTCCGGCCTTCTTCAGGTGCTAGGAATTTTGAACCGAACCCTTTATTACAATCACTGAGGTATATGACCTTACAGGGTTAGAGGAAGAACTCATTACCAAAAGAGGCTCTCCGCAAGGAATGAAGATCATATACCCCAGTGATTGTAATAAAGGGTTCTGTTCAAAATTCCAAGCACCTGAAGAAGGCTAGAGCGTACAATGGCTGAAACTTTGTACAAATGGCAACAAAGATAAGGACAATAGTTCAAATAATGTAAATAGTCTATTTATTTGAAATGTTTTAAAAATTGATTGAATCTGCCTACAAAAAAAAAAAAGTATAAATCAAATATCCTAATTGGAACAACACATAAGGCATTAAAGGTGTAAGAATTTCTTTATAACTGAGCTTAAAATAAAAGCAAAACTATTATTATAGGCATGTATAAATGTATAATTGCATGTACAGTAAGTTCAATGATTCTCAACAGGCATGCTGTTGCACACTAGTATGCCACGTAATATTATCATGCTATATATATATATATATATATATATATATATAAATTTGTTATACAATTATATTAAGCTCTAAAATATTTATTGTATTTTCTTTTTATTAAAAAAAAAAAAAAAAAAGTAAATGCCAGAACTCAGAATCCTAAAACCTTGGGTCCTCTTTATCTTGAGATATATATAAATGTGTGTGCATGCAAAGACTTGATGCACAGGGCATAAATATTGATTTGAAAAGGCACAAAAGAAATTTTCCATATCCTGACCCTGTTTTAAGGAATCCTTTTGTGCCAACAATTCATCAGAAGAAACTGTTGGCAAAATCTGATGACACAAGACAGCTTTTTGACAAAAAATAGTAAAAGAGGAGGTCAAACATTGAAACCCAATTAAGTTAGGAGTATTTCAACACTCCTTCTCTTACTATTTGTTGTGAAAAAAAAAGTTGTCTTGTGGTGTCAAATATTGCCAACGTTTCCTTCTGGTGAAGTGTTGTCACAAAAGAATTCTTTATGTAAAAAAAATGCCTTTGTGACTATACATACATATATATATATATATATATATATATATATATATATATATATATATATATATATGAAAATTCTGATTTCTACATATATCGAATAGCTATTTCAGTTAGAAAATTTTTGCTTCTTCAACAACAATCAAAAACAAAAAATTTATATGTGTGTGTGTGTGTGTGGTGGGCAAGTAATGGTAGTGTTAGTATTTGAATAAATGAATCAGTATTAAACCTTTTTTTTTTTTTTTTTAAATAATTCTTTTCAATATGCTTGATACATTTTGGATTTAAATACAAAAGTAATATCCCACAATAGCTAAAATGACTACTTATATGAATTATGCTTCACAACTCAAAATAGCATCAAAAATAAAAGCAAGAAGACAATGCTTGACTGAAGAAGAATTGAGGGTCGTCCTATTGCACATTTGAATAAATATTAAATTTTTTTAAATTATTAGCTTAAAATGCTTTGCAAATCTTATTGAAATTTTCTACTTTTAATTTATACGAATTACGCTTCTCAACCCAAAATAGCATCAAAATAAGAACTGAAAAAGACAATGCTTGACTGACAAAGAATTGAGGGTCTTTTATTGCACATTCAACCAAACATTGAAAAAATCGAGAGAAAACATCAGGCACAGATTTTACACTAAATAAGCTGCACAAATAGTTGAATAGTCAGTTAAGTGCCATTTGTAAAACACGCTTTGGGTGATCATGTCTCGAAAGAGACATGACTGACTGGGAAGAAGATTATCCTGCAGTAGGTTGCTATTGCTTTCTGCAGTAGACTGGTTGCCAGCCAAGGCTATAGAACCCAATCTGTCCTATTATTTAACCCATAACTGGAAGGAAGAGACAGATTAATACCTTTCCCAAGGGTATTTGTGTGTAAGTGAATGCAATGAATTCAACTGGAATTCAAACTCGGCACCCCAACTTGTCGTTCCGAGTTGATATTCACTGCACCACAACGCACATTTGAATAGAAACATTGAAATAATGTAAATTCATATTTGCATTCCTTTTGTTTTGTTTTTTAAATCTACGGTTTTATTTCATAACATCTAATATCTAAACCCTTCAATCATTTTTCTAACTGTTCTATGATATTTTCATTTGCTCTTAGGTGTGCCTTTGCTTGAAAATGTTGAGAAACTCTGGGTTAGCCCAACATTTATCAGTGCAAAAATTGGAACTGGTAAATTGGATCAAAATTCTATTTGTTATATTTACTTTAAATTAATGCCCATAATCAGTCAGTTAAGTGTCATATGTTACACACACTTGGTAGATCATGTCTCAAAAGAGACATGACTGAATGGGCAGAAGATTTTTCGACAGTAGATTGCTATTACTTTCTGTGGTAGACGGGTTGCCAGCTAAGGCTATAGAACCCAATCTGTTTTGCGATTTAACCCATAGATTGAGGAAGGTGAGATGAATTAATACCTTTCCCAAGGAGATTTGTGTTCAACTGGAATTCAAACTCGGCTCTCTGACTTTTCATTCCAAGCCAGTATCAACTGCACAACAATGCACATCCAATGCTGGGTCTTAAATAGCAGGATAGATTGGGCTTTTTAGCCTAGGCTGGCTGTCAGTTTAAGAGAAGAACTATTCTGAATTCAGAATTGTAGAAATGATGATAGGAAACTCTACCACTATTTTTCCCAAATGGTCATTACATTGAATAGATATTAAACAGAAAGAAACAGTGGAGAGCCTTAGCTACCTACATCCTGAAGGGATATGGCATTATATATCTTGCTGATATTTGAATCTTGATACATTTCAGCCCCCACGTATTTTTTCCTGGTATAATTTAGCTAATTGAGAAAGTAATAATAGGCTGTCTGATTACTTTTTCAATTATTCTGTCTAATTCTTCAGTTGATGTAAAAAGTCAAGGTTTCTAGTTTCTTTTTCTTTATTTGCCAAAGGTTGTTAGGGAGGAATTCCAGTTCTGTCTTGAAAAGATATTTTCTTGTATTCCAGCTCAGATTTGTCACTCTTTCAAAAACCATTTATGAATCAACTCCATTGTTTCACACACACACACACACACATATATATATATATATATATATATATAACCCTATCTGGAACACATTTGTTGACAACACAAATATCATAGCATCATCCACAAGATTAAAAATAACGGAAGCATTATTGATAAAAAAAAAAAAACCAACACTCAATAATATCAAATATGAACACACTAACAATGGGATTATCATGTTTAGAACATAAAACATACACACTACTCTAAAAACATACATAACGCTACATACTATACTGTTACATGTCAAATAAAATCCATCTTTGATAATGGCTAAAAGTATAGCCAAAAGCACTTGGAAAAACAAAACAGACATTTTTTTTTATATAATTTCTGTTTTGAAAAGAAAAATATCATAAAATCACATGAAAAACTACATAAGATATTAACCATCAAACTTTATCTGTCATTTTTAACAAAACCTACATAAAAGATTGCTGCCCAAATACACACACACACACACACACACACACACATATAAATCCAAACAGAAAGTGCCATGTAGGTAAAATCCCAAGGTAGATCTTAATATCACTTTGTTTTTTTGTTTTTTTTTTTTCAATTGGAGTAGATAAATCTATCACCCGGTTCACACTCCACCCACGTCTATTGAACAGGTTAAGAGGCCCATCCCTTGTTCCCTGTTTAGGATGTGGTTTCTGGCTTTCTCTTTTCCAATCTTTTCACTATTACGTAGCCCCTGCACATCAGTGGCGCTACCACCTTGCTTGGGGTGATACTATTACAAACAAAAAAAGTAAAACTGATCCAGCCACAGGGCTGGATATATATATATATATATATATATATATATATATATCAAATGCTATAAATGTCAAGTGATACTTGTCTTCTTTTTTATATTAAATGGAGGAAAAGACGCATTTTACTTAGCACCTTAAAAATCTAGCAACATCTGTAGATTACTTTATATGCAGTTTTGCCAATTTGATTTGGCTGCCAATGCATACAAGTGACTGCAATATTCATAAACTTATTTCAGTTTCATACAAGATGTCATATGTTCAGGCAATGAATTTACAATTATTTAATTTTTTTTTTTTTTTTTTTCTTTTAAGGCCTCTATCAATATTTGATTTTTATTTCTTCAATTCTGGTTGCTTTCGATTAGATATTCCACAATAATTTGTAAACAAATATTCCTGTTTCTGTCACAAGCTTTAAACACTTGAGCTACAGGAGCTTCATACCGATTCAAAGAGTAATAATATTAACCCTTTCCTTATAAGGAAATTTTCAGCATTCATTAAATTAGCAGTCAGTGCTACTTTCAGTTGAAATTTATGAAATATTTCTATTGATGCCCTTATCTCTATTGTTATATGTGTGGGCCCGTGCTGTTAAAATGACAACAAAATATTTATATTGATGATGGCAACAGATGTATTGATGTACCTACTATTGAGCATCTTACATGAAGACATGGTATATACATAGTGGCTCAGAAGGAGAAATCATATCTATTTTAGTGCAAATACTCTCGAGAGAAATATGAATCTATCGTCTAACTCAACCATGGATTAAATAGACATATCTGTAAAAAAAAAAAAAAAAAAAAAAAATTGAAATGCAATATTCACTCGCAAAAACCAATTTTTTAAAATCTAAAATGTTTTGGTGATAAAAAAAAAAAAAACCCACAGGTGTTTAAGCATAAAAAAAAAAATCAAGCCAATTCATCCATGTCATGCTAAGCAATTTTTCTAACCTGAATCTTAAGTATTTGTAAGACTAACATTCAGCTAAGCTCTGAATATTGCTGCCACATATGGTCTAGTGCTCGAGATTCTTGGTAAAATCCAAAGAATCTGCAATATAATTGGTCTTGACGTGACATCTCTGTTTTAGTTACTTACCACTACTGTAATCTAGCTTTCCCACGTCTTTTCTATAAATATTTCATTGTTAATGACCTTTTTTTTCTATAGTACCTAGAGTCGATGAATTTAAATGCAGCACTAGATGAGGGCCAAGATCTCATTTTACAGTTGAAATGGCTAAATGTAACTGTAAGTTCTATGTGAACAGTTTTTTCTTTTGCAGTTCACACTTGTGGAATTTTCTTCCAGCTTTTTGCTTTCCTGTAAACTTGGATCTTCAAAAAATTTAAATGTAATTTCAATTGTTGTCTCCTATTCTTTAATTGTTCTTGCTTCTTAATAATGTTTAATTTTTCTTGTATTTTTTTCACACTCAGTAACCCCTTGCATATCAGTGGCTTTGTTGCCTTACTTTGGGTGAAATGATTAAAAAAATAAATAAAAACATTTGCATATGGAAATTACATTGTTTTATTATTTATTATTCTTAAGGAATAGGTAATGGCAATATCAGTTTTTGCTATTCTTGTCGGTGTTCAATGAAGTTGGACATCAGGTCCCAGGTGCACCAACACACACACAAGAAAAAAAACATTATCAGATGAAAAGTAATAATGTTTAAACTACATTGAAAATTGTCAGCATGTGGCAGTGTTTAATTTAAGCAGGGCCCAAGAATAAAAGTTATCCCTTGAGCAATTTGTCTTAGAATTGCCAGAACTGAAAAATCACCTTGAGGTTAACTATTCAAACATGTGGTGTCCAGGATGCAGCATGCATCCTGGACACCACATGTTTTTCATTGTGTCTTTCATTGTCTTTCTTTTCATTGTGTCTTTCATTGTGTTTTCTGCTCTGTTGTCGCAACAATGAAAAATTAGAAATGACCTCCAAGAAGAGAAGCAAGCAGCTGATTATTTTCTGGGCAACATCTATAAACTTTTGAAGGGCACTCTTGTTCACTGCCAAATAGCTGGCATACCAAACAATAGTACAATATGTTAGCACACTCTCAAAAGGGCAGTGATAAAAAAAGTTGATAAGCAGCTTTTTGTAAATCATTTTTTATGACTATTCTTAGCAATTAGTCTTTGCTAAAGTTTGACTAATATAACTTCATTGCAAGTCCAGGAGAGGTCCTCTGCAATTGAAATATCCAGAAACTTAATTTTATCCCCTTTCTCCTAAACCCTGCCAATAACCAAAAGAACAGGTTATTCTAATTAATTTGAGACTACTTTAAAAAATGTATTTACATATAATTTAATTTTTGTATTCTATATGCATATATTTAATTGAAAAATAATATTTTAACAAATATATTTAATTTAACAGAAAGAAATGAAGTTATACCAAATTCGTTTTTAGAGCATATATAATTCTCGGTTATAAAAGCAGAGATCCTAGGTTTGCATTATTTAAACATTTAAAATATTTAATTCCTAAAAATAAAAAATGATTAAAATGACAAACCACTTCTATAAAATAAAATAATATTTATAAAAATAAAAACCTTCTTGATGATCAATATGTCTACCAATTGAAACTGTGGCAACAAATCAGATGGGGATTTGTTCGAAATACTTAAATGTTGATCTTTTGTTTTAAACTTTGAGCTGATTCACTTTTTCTCTTTCTCTAAGCCTTATCCTTGTCTGCTACTTGATGGAGCTTTAGGATTTGAGCCAATCCTTCCCAGTTCAACTGACAAAGAAATGTAGCTCAATGCAATAGCAATAGAAATTACTTTGTCTTCATCTTTGTCAGACTGCCAATCAAAACTCAAAGATACTTAGTAAAAAAAAACCCAATTCATCCAGCACACTACTCCATATTTCAGCTGTCATTTTCAAGGTTTTGTATACAGAAAATAATTTTGCATCTTCAAC